>JAOTQR010000011.1:18290936-18314832 GCA_025774065.1 Solanum ossicruentum | reverse complement strand
ATATATGTATATGGATGTTTGATATGCTGGGATTTTCTGTTGCAGGGTTTGGATAGTCAGTAAAACAGAGGAAACTCCGTCGAAATTTCTATAAATTTCTTAGCTAATTTAATTGTGGGTTTGATTTGGTATTGTTTGGGTGTCCAATCGGCACCAGTCACGGCCCATGGGTTGGGTCGTGACACTTAAGGGCCGTTTCTAGCCGTTTATGGCCGTTGCTACAATGCCTGTTACAGTGCTCGACCGTTGCTACAGTACTATTCTAATACTATTCTAACAATTAGTTTCTCCCCACCTAAATCTGTCTCGTGGCTTGAGGTGTAGGAAATTCTCTAAGTTTTCAAGTTCTATAATTATTTCATTAAAGTGTTTAGTTTCCAGTTTAGATATGTTTGAAAAATCACTGTTCCTGGAGCTATTTCTGGTCAGTTGTGCACTTGAATATGGTTTCGAATACAAATAGAACGACATTATATTGGGATGTTATTGCTCGTATTATGTTTTGTTCCAACCCACGCTGTTGCATTATGGCTATATCGCAATGTGAACATACGTTTGCTGGGTTTGCTCTCTTTGTTAGCACCATTGCATCCTCACAAGAAATTTTAACAATTTGAATATTTTCGATTTATGTTCAGGCTTCTCAGTTGCTGTCTTGTTCGCTACTCCCAGGAAGATTTACATTTGATCAATTTGTTACTGCTGCACATTGTTAAACCCATACTTATTGGCAGTCATGTTACTAATGTTACTATAATTTAGAGATCAGGTTCCGTCACCATTTCAATGCACCTTTTTGTAAATTAGTCATACATTTTTCCTTAGTAAATCAATCCATGCTTCCGTTATACTTGCTTGAATTCATATTTCTACTTTGTTTCAAGACTTTGATACAATATCTTGGCACTATTTTCTGCTAGACTTGTTAAGCTTTTGTGATTTGCTTCTTATACTTCATCTCTTTTGGTGCATGTAAATCTTGTCTGAGTTCATTTTTGAACTCAAATCCTTTATTTTAATTCCTTCTTTTATTTTTATTATTTGCGAATACTTGTTATTTTATTTATTAACTCTAACATTTATTTGTATTATTATTTGTTTTTAATCTAATTATTTTCCCAATATTGTTTTCATTTATGTTAATTTTCATTTTTAGTGATTTTCTTAATGTTAGAATTTTCTTACAATTTATTTTGGTAAAGTTTCGCTTTTTCAGTCAAAGTATTAGTCAATTCAGTCAAAATTTCAAATCTAATGAATTCTCAAATTTAGTCAATTTTTTAAGACCTAGTTAGTTTTCAAACTTAGTCAACTTTTGCAGACTTAGTCGAATTTTTGAACTTAGTTAAGTTTTTAAATTTAATCAATTTTTCAAATTTAGTCAATTCTTTCAATTTTAGTTAATTCTTTCAAATTCGTTAACCTTTTCCAAAGTCAGTCAAATCTTTAAAAGTTAGTCATTTTCCTAATCGTCGGTCAACCGTGAGTTAGCGGTCATTTTTGAGTGATTAATTTCTTCTCAAAAGTGAAAATTGAACCCGAATTCTTTTTTTGTATTTAGAAAATTTTTTTCTTAGGTCTTTTTAAATATTTTAGGGGTTTTCTAATATCCTTAAAATTAGGTGACAATTCTTTAAATTTTCAATAATTTGATTTGTATTTAAATTAATTAAGTATTAAATTAGATTTTCAAGAAAATCAAAAGTAAATCATTTTTTCGAATTAACAACACCAACTTCTACACAATATATATATATATATAGCTATCCAATTATTTATAGTGGATTTATTTTTTAAAAACAGTACGTGGGGTGGTTATTTAGTTTGGAAAAGTCATATCAAAATCATTTTTTTAAGAAAGTGCAAACCTTCGGTTTGACAGTTCTTTTACAGGTAGTGGGTTTCTTTGCTTTTTATTGATTTTTTATTTATTGAAAATGGATAATGCACTAATTATTTTATTAATTTTGTAAATATTATTTTTTTAAAAATATAAAGAGCAAAAAACTAATTTGTATTTTAGTTGTTATACTATAATAGAGGATGTGAAAAAATATGTTGTTTGTTGCCTACAATTTCAAACAACAACATCAACAATTTCGTGGAAGTAAAATTTGAGACAAAAAGGATGCATCAAATCTGTTTTATCAATTTTTTAAATTTAAAAATTGGAAAAAATTGTACAAATATTTTAGAGCAATCACATTGAATTAACTGATTTACAAATTAAATTAATTTTTATCCAAATTATTATAATTACAAAATTTAAAATTTAAATTTTAATTAATCAACTATTTATAAATAATAAAATAATATATGATTTAGTGAGAAGATCGCATCCTCTCTTATTAATATATTATTAATTATAGATTATTGATACAGAATATAGATATAGATTGAACTTTGAAAAAATTCAACCAATCCAACCTTTTCTTTTTGTTAAAAATTGAAGTGTTTATCTTCCAAACTTTTGGTATCTGACTACTGTTATCACACCCAAACCACCCCAAATTCCTTACAAATAAAATTTCACACCAAACTCCGCCGCGAAACTCGTCGAAATCTACCTGAAAATTCGCCTGAGATTTTCTCTTCGGGTAAGTTGTAGGGATTAGAAGGAGGCGATTGCCCTGAAAAGTTTGAAGATGGGAAAGAAAAGGAAGTCTATAGCATCTAGCCTTGATGAGGTGGATCGAACCATGTATTCGACTTTCTGTAGCGCTGCGAACTCCCTTTCTCAGCTTTATACTCAGGCTATGAACCAACAGAAACTCTCCTTCCTCTCCGGTGAACGCCATGGAATGGTAATTTTTAGTTTTTTGCTTTTTCGTTTTTGATATGTTGTAAATATTTGTTCTTTTCTGGCTGTATAGTTTTATGGTTTGTTTTTGGTATCTGGGTATAGTTTTGTTTTGTTTAGTTTTGGAATTTGAACTGAGGTTTGGAAGTATAGCGCTGTAGGATGAAAGCCTGTAGAAAAATAGGTCTTACTATGTGGATTCCTACCGTCAGTACCGACTAGGTTGGATTGAGAAAATAGGTCTTACTATGTGGATTCCTACCGTCAGTACCAACTAGGTTGGATTGAGACGTAGTTTTGGTCTGATGTTATCTGCATTATTGCCCAATCATAGCTGTACTTTATTAGATTAGTTATCCTTCTCCTATGCCGGTTAGAACAGTTTGGTATGTAACAACCCAATCTGAAAGGAAGCCATTCCTAATAAGAAGTTTCCTGGTGAAAGCAAAAACCCTTGCTTTGCTCTTTTCCGCTTAATTGAGAAAGTTAATCGTGCCTTCGCGCTTTTACTCCAACTCAGTAGCTCATTCTGGATAAGCAAGTGAATTTCAACCAGGAAGTAAAAAGCCAAAGCATTGAACTTTGGTACTAGCAAACAACAAGTGTTTATCCCTTTCAATAAAATCCTATTCCAAACAGGGTTGTCGGTTCGGCATCATATATCTCAGTTGTTTTGAACTTTATCTCCTTCTCAATCGGTATGGCTCTTGGAGGAATCATTGTCATTTTCGAGGATTGGGTCATAGTTGATTCACTTCCAAGGATAGTCTTCTTTTCCCTTTTCGTGTAGTTCTGAAATGCTCAACTCGGTCTATGTGAACTTTGTAAAGTACAGTAGGTCCAAGGTAAAGAAAGAGAGTTGTGGTAGTATGAAAAATAACTATGATGATTGTAGTGAATACCAACTTAGTTTGCTGGTATTTTTTCCTCCATTGGTTGAGTCATAATTGATTGGTTATTGTAATTTGTATGTAAGTGGAGCTTTGCATTCTTTTTCTTTTGACTGTTGGTAAAACCCCACCCTGAAAATTTCCTATGAGGAAACAAGTTGTGATTTTTCCAATTTGTTCCCTTGGCGGTTGGAACCTCCGAGGCACCAACCTCATTGTGCATGTACGATCCTACATGGTGAAGCATGGAGTTTAGAAAACTATTGATTAATTTAAGAATGATTTTAGCTGCTTATGTCATTGAGAAGTCAGTAATTAATTATTGCTGTGCAATGTGCACTCAAGCTACCTAATCTCATTCAAACTATTAATGTGCGCTCAAACGGCAGGAATACCTCCATCATAAAAGATAGGAGGAAAGAAGTAGGATCCTAAGTTCCACTCTATGCTAAAGTACAAACCGGACACTTCAAGTCATTAACATAAGAAGAAAGGAATTCTTATGCAGCTAGCTTGCAGAAGGATATTCAGTTTTGGAGTTCTTATGAAAGGATAAAATATATTTTCCACTATATAGGAATCATATTGGGAAAGGGAATAGGGATTCAGTTTGGAGAGAGGCGTGGAAAAACAATTCTAGAAGCAGCATTCCCACTGAACTTGAAGTGGTGATTAGCACGATGTTATGGCGAGATGGTCTTACCCGGGACTACTGATCATTGGAGAAAATTGAAGAATTTCTTCACAGGTGTATGAGTGGCCTACAGGAGATGTGCTGTGATGGGGATAGAAAGGAGGCAGGGAAGAAGTATGGGATACCAAAGGCACGTAAGGAAGAACTTTAATTTAATTGGTTTGTGGTGAAAAATGCTATATTAGCAACACTTAAATTTAAGGAAAAGAGGATTGTGGTGAATTAATATTGCTTTTGTATAGAATCGGAGAGTCACTCCATAGCTTTGAAATCTCACACTCTCTCTTTTTTCTTTTGGTTTGGTTTTAGATCAATAATGTCAACAAAGACCATCACTAGTTGGAGCTAATATAGGATTGACATGGAGAATAAGGCCATCTGAAGAAGAATGCCATCCTTTTTTCTTTGGGTCGGGGGGGGGGGGGCAATTGTAATCACGGGGTCAGGAGATTATTGCATAATAAAGAGTGTTCCCCATGTTTAAATGTTGTGTATCTTGATTGAGAGCCACTCACTCCCTTCGTAAGTACTTTTGATACTGGCTTGGTATGTAATCAACAAAACAATCGTGACTGTTAAAAAGAAACAAAAGGTCTATGGATCTTGATTGGACTGTGCAGTGAAGGTTTCCTGATACTTCATAGTATTTAGTTATGGCTTTACACTCGCTCATGCCAGCAAGTATTTGGTTTCTAAGCATAGACTTTAAGGCTTCTAGATGTTTTTCTTGGAAGACATCAATTCCATTTCAAAAATGTTTTTTCTTTGAAGACGTGCTGTGATCTGTAATGATGAATTATTTTTCTTTTGTTTGTCAGGATTGTAGCTTTTGATTAATCTTTGCATGTTGTCCTTTTGACAGTGTTTCATAATAACTAATCTCACATTGTTTCAATAGGAAAAACTGTATCAGTGGATCTTGAGGCAACAAGAGGGTGGATCCAGAGTAACAACTGTTGACATAATGAACTACCTGCAGGTTTATTTTCTATTATCTCGATTATGTAGCCACCTTTTTCATGGTTTATATTTTTGATTTTTCTTTCGTGTTTATATATGGAGCTTTGGCTTCTTAGCATAGAGCAGATGAGTTCCTTATTCTCCTTAAAAGGTCAAGAAACTCTTGAAAGCTTGATCATGATCTTTTGTAGTCCATGAATCGCCAACCCTTTTTCCAACTAAAAAAAGGGAACAGCTATGGAGTCTCAATTCTTATATTTTTTGGGGCCAGTTAGAAAATTGACACTGCCACAAACTCTCAAATTTCTCTTTTGTGGGTAGAGATATTGTAGATTGCTGACGAGAAGAATTGTTTTTGTATGTTAATCACATTTTCATCTTGAAATACTTGAATAGTAATCAATAATATGCCTGTTTGGTTTGAGGAGTTGTGTTCTCACTTTTTTAGTACTTGGGATCAAGAATGGAGCATGTCCAAATCTGCTTCTTAGAAATATTTAAAGAATGACTATTTGGAAATGATGAATGAATTCAAATTTATTAAAGAAGTGTAGGAATTAAAGAGCACGAGATTTTAGGTACTACCCAGATTCCTTCTACGCAAAGATTCTTGGGATCTGGTTATCCAGAACTGGTGCTGCATCTACAGATCTAAATCGAGACTTTTTGAGTATTGTTGCAAATGCCTAATTAATTCTAGGAGAGTGAGAAACCGTTGGCTCCTCTATAGTTTTTGTGTGTGCAATCATTTGAGGTAGACACCATTGGAGCTTCAAGAATTCTGGGAAGTATGTTGTTGAAACAATTGACCTTATTGTTCAGCGAGTGAAGATCACAATTCAAAAACAAGACACTATTGATGATAATGTGTCTGTCTTCCATAGTTGCCTCTAGTGTCTCCACCAACTTTCGAATCCAAGATTACAGACTAGTTTGTATCCATAAAAGGGACTTCTATTTGGATTTAGTCTTATCTGTTATTTTAGCTGTAAGTTTATCTATTATTTTCAAGCCTTGGAAACAACCTCTGTCAGAAAGGCAAGGTAAGACTTCTTAAAATAGGCCCTTGTGGTCGGGCCCTTTCCTAGACCCTGCGCATAGCAGGAACTTTAGTGCACTGGGCTTGCCCTTTTTTTAAAGTTTTTCTGCAGTGAAGTAACAAATTAATCTTGCTCACTAATCAAAGAAAGAAACCTTCCTTGCTCATACACAATTTGAGGACCAGCTATTTATTTTCTTGTAATGACAGGCATTTTACTTCTCTGTAATGGTTGAAATAGGTGCTCTTCAGAGAACTGTAATTGCACTGGGAAACATCCCCCTTCCTTTTTGATATGTAGGACATTTTCAGTGGCGATGAGAATTGATGTTTGGTGTTGGTGGATATTCTTTTTAGTTGCTTCCAATTAGCTTTACAGAAGTCATTGTGGATGATAACTAGCAGAAACTGATTTTTAGCTTAATCTCGTTAAATTTGTTATGCTTTAAGTCTGGAGAAATGATCACTTTTCATCCCAGATGACAAATCTTTTGAAATTATAAATATCAGTGACAGCACTTTTAGAAAATTCTCTGTCCTAATGGTTCTTTATTACCAGCCGCACTGGGCATTTCTCAAGAAAAATCATGACTGATGAAGTTAACATTAGAATGGGTCTATGAAAATTTCAACCAATTTTCAAGGGCTAAAGGGAAACTTTACAAAAGCCTGGGAGGGAAACAGGAAGCATACCTGTATGGAGTATATCAAAATCACAACATTCATGGGTGATTTGTGAGAATGAAAGTTTGGCTGATTGGAAGTTGGCGGTGATCATTCCAGAAGCTGTGTACAACAGTGGTTGGATAGACATTGCTATGAAGATATTACATGGGCATCGAAGAAAACCCAAAATCATTCAACTGCCGACACCTTTACTAAAATTGTATTTCAAGACAATGAAATTATACTACTATAGAGTAGACCTGATCACCTGAAAAATGGCAGAATCAACGGAGTCTCAGAATAACATAGATATCAGCCTTCACCCCCTAAGTAGATAATGATTTACGTGGGGCAGGGTAATCATGAAACCTTGGTTGATATATCTGGTGGTTTCTCGTTGTAGATTCAGTGATCCATTTGATCACAGTCCAAACCCTTAGGTGATTTGGAAATGGCTCATATCTCGATGAAAAGGGCGCATGACTCAGACCGGCCCCATTGACCATAACCTGTTCTTGCTTGCCCATCTAAACAGACAGGTAAAATCAAGAATGGAGATTGGTTGAGGAGTGGACGTCACTTGAAACTTGAATGGTGGTTGCTGACTGTCAGAACTGGACAAGAAAACAAAAGTTAGGAGCATCTCTATATAAAAGTCCTTGGCATCCCATTTCGTGCATGGTCTTTGGACACACTGAAGTTTATCGGTGAGGAGTGTGGTGGATATGTTGGCAGTCATGAAGATACAAAATACAAGAACCATTTAGTTTGGGAAAGAAATTGTATTAGGAATTTAGAACAGAAGTTCGTGTCAATGGTGGACTTAGATGTACCTGGAGATATGAAATCACAACTTTGCCAAAATCCAATCTACTCTGATGCTGACCAGTAACACTACTATAACCATTGACAAAGTTGTTTAAAGAAAGACGACTAATGAGTAATGTGAAGCCCTCAACAGTCGCACCAACTAGCTGGTCAGATAAAAGGTATGTGTACCGAGTAGCCTTTAATTCAAATTTGCCTAATGAAACTGATGAGCTGACATGTAGTCAAATTTACATTCAACCTATTGTCAGCAAAAGCCAGGCTACATTGTGCTAAGAATTTGAACCATATGACAGAGGCCCAACTTAAAGCTTCTAGAACTATAGGAGAGTATTCTTATGAAACAAAAGGAACTAGAATTGTATTGATACTCAAACTGGAGTTTGTCAATTTCCCGGCAGATTTGAGTCTATGAAAGGACTCAAACCTGGGTCTTTATGAACCTCATACCAACATAAAAGGAATGATCTATGAAATGAGTTGGCTGGAACCTGGGGTTTATGGTCTGATAAGTGGGAAGATTGTTTATAAATTTGAAAGTGAAGTTGAATTGCACAAGAAGATTCAGGGAAGTGGTACTTTCTCAAAGCTACTGAAGATTTGTGCATAATTGAGTAACCTTTGCAGGGAGCTCAATATAGGTCAGGATGGGAACTTCTATCCAAGCTTCAAAAATTGATAGATCTATTTGTAATTTGAGAATATGTGGGACAGAGGAACTTATGGATAGGTCATAGGGTCAAAGATTGGTGACTTTTTTATAGTGTAGTGGGAACCTAAACGTCGGACTTCATCCTCACTCATAACCTAAGGAATCTTAAGAAAGACATTAGCAACTAGAATAGGGTTATTTTGACAAATTGAAGCTAGGAGAAGATTGCCCGGAGTTTCAGTTAATAGAATTCAAACCCGAGAAGGACAACAGAGAGTTCTTTATTTGAAATTGGAACTGCAGCAGATTGCAATTGTGAAGAAACTTCCTGGTGACAAAATTAAGGTGACTGGCTTAGCGAGAGTATAAGGCACAGAGTATTTTCAAAGAATGGCCAACTATAACAGAAGAATTAGTAACTGCGCTAACAGGCTGAAGATGAGGGATGAATCCATTGAGGATAATTCATTGATCAAGAAGGAAATTTGGAATTCTACTAGGATTTATACAATGAAAAGGAACCTTGGAGGCCTATGCTGACATTGAAGGCATCTCTACACTAAGCTAAACATGGAGGAAAAGGATTCGCTAGAATCTCCCTTTGAATATTAGAGGTGATTGAAGCATTGAAATCATGTGGTCCTGACAAGCACCAGGCCCAGATGACTTCACCATAGTTTTCTACTTAAAAACATGGGATACCATAAGAAAATATATCATGGTTGCCAACTATTCCCATCACAACTGTCACACAATTAGGTTTTGCAGTGCATCGTTATTTCCCTACTTCTAAAGAAGAGTGCCTTGGAGCTCAGGGACGACATGCTGTTAGCTTAATAGGAGGTGTATATAAACTGACTTCAAAGAGTCTAGCATAAAGGCTTATGAAGGTAATTGACAAACTAGTCTCTGGAGAACAAAATGGCTTCGTTAAGAATACGCGGATCACTGATGCCTCTTTAATTGCAAATGAGGTGATGGATTGGAGAAAGAAATGTGTGGAATTTCGTGTACTCTGAAAGCTGGGCATTGAAAATGTATTTGATCAGTTAAATTGACCTTATCTTTAGGCATCTCAAGACAAATGGGATCTAGGAAAAAATCAATAAAGTGGATTGACTAATGCATTTTAATGGTCAAGTGTTCTGTTTTGGTGAATAGAAGCCCTATTT
Organism: Solanum ossicruentum; assembly: GCA_025774065.1. Lineage (NCBI taxonomy): Eukaryota > Viridiplantae > Streptophyta > Magnoliopsida > Solanales > Solanaceae > Solanum > Solanum ossicruentum. The sequence continues at coordinate 18,305,131 of JAOTQR010000011.1, read as the reverse complement.
TTTTCTCTCTTCTAAAATAGGCTTAAGGTAGAGAGACCACCTCTCTCTTTTCCGTTTTATTCAGGCTATGGAAGGGCTTACTAAATTGTTAGAGAGGGTTAAACAACTATATACAATAGTTACAAGGCTTTCAAATGATGAGGAATCTTGGTAGCTCTGTCATATTCTTCCATTTGTTTTTTGTTGATTGCAAATGATACTTTCTTTTTCTGTGATACTTAGAGATCACAAGTATTGGATCTTTTCAAAAAAGAAGTATTGAAACTTAACATAACATTGATGATCTTTGAGGCATCATTTGGACTTCACATCAACATGGTAAAAGCATTATCTATTCTGTGAATGAAGCCTCAGCGGGTCTGTGTAGGTTTAAATTGACCAAGGAGTAAGGCATACAATCAATTCATTCAACAAGATCTGTTCGGATGAGACCAGGAAATGAGATTGGCTTGACCTTTCGCTCGGGTGTAAGACTCACGCTGCTTACAGATGCCCCATGCCACCTTTTGTCAATAGCTATGCTCGAGAATGAATTGTGATACAGCGACGAATAAGCCACAACTCTATTCCCCACTCAGAATACATAGGAGTTGGCCGAAATCCCATGCTGCAAAACATATACCTTCCTTATCACATATTTAAGACTCCCTTTGGTGGTCAAATTCCGATTTGAAGTTAGGAGTGGAGTCATAGAAGAGTTTGAAAGGAGGCCTGCAAACCTGGCAAATGCAATACCTATCCATGAGTGGAAGATTAACTCTAATTAATATGTCTTAAATATTTGGATAGATGGTTTGGAAGCACATCATTTTCCCTGATAGATATCAGATTGCAAAGGACTATGGCAGATTTCTATAGGAAGCTATACTCGGAATCAGAAACTTGGAGACCTTTTGAATTTCCAAATTTCCCAAAAGTAAATGCTGAAGAAAGTGATTGGCTGCAAGGACCTCTTTCAGAGACAGGTGTTATCAACATGTGTGCAGTATCAAAGCTTAGCACCTTGTTTGGATGGTTTCACAGTGGGGGCTTTCAAAGAATCTTGGGGAATTCTCAGAGAAGATGTAATGCCAACTGTTTATAACTTTCACCAGAATGAGATTCTTGCAAAATTATTCAATGCCACTTTCATTGCCTTGATTCACAAGAAGAATGGTACAAAAGAAATAAAAGATTTCTGACCTATAAGCGTGATAGGTGGGCCCTACAATATCTTATCCAAGCTGTTAACAGAAAAGTTGAAATCAGTGATGGGAAGCTGATTGATGTGCACCAAATGACTTTTCTTAAAGGAAGACAAATATGGATGCTGAAGTATTGGCTAATGAATTAATTGACTTCAGAATTAAATCCAAGAGGCCAGGGATAGCATGGAAGCTGGACCATATAAATCAGGAGTTTTTGCTGAAAATTCTCAAACATGTGGATTTTGAAATAAAATGGATTAACTGGATAAGATTTTGCATTTCTAATGTGAATTTTCTGTTTGATCAATGGGAGTCTGGAGGGTTTTTTTAATTCTCAGAGAGGCCTTAGACAAGGTGGCACAATGCATCTTCTCTATTCTTGTTAGCCACGGAAGGACTTAATCATATGATTAAGGTTGCACATTCAAATAACTAGATTATGGGTTTTGGTGCTCAAACAAATGCTGATGAAGGAACGAAAATTCTCACATACCGTATGCAGATGATTCTTTAGTTTTCTGTTAAGCTGAAGTGTGCCAGATGGGACATCTCATGGCCATCATAACAATCTTTGAAGCTTTGTCTAGATTACATGTTAACTGGTGCAAGAGCTTTCTATATCCAATTAATGATGTACCAACTCTCGTCTCTCTGGCAGGCAATCTTGGATGCCAAGTGAGTCCTCTGCCATTAGCCTACTTGGGGATGGCTTTGGATGGAAAAAGTCTATCTCTGGAGATCTGGAATGAAGAGTTATAAGAGATGTGACAAAACATTGTCAAGGTTTTAAGCTCAGTATCTAATTTTAGGTGGTAGAGTGACCCTCATTAACTTTTTTTGCATGCACTTCCTACGTATATGATATCTATTTTTCAATTACCCAAGGGGGTTGTGAAAAAGGATTCATAGAATGAGAATAGATTTTCTCAGGCAAGGAAATACGGAGAGTGGCAGCATTAATCTAGTTAAGTGGGAATGCTCCAACTTTAAGAAAAAAGCATGGTGGGTTGGGCATAAAGAAACTGAGACTACCCAATAGAAGTCTTTGACAAAAATGGCTATGGAGGTTCAACAATGAGAACATGGCTTTTTGAAGGATTATTCTCATTTCCCAGAAATATGGTATGTTGGATCAGTGGATTACATATGAAGTTAACAGGCCCTATGGCAGCAGTGTTTGGAGAACTATTAGAAAACAGTGGTAGCATATTTGGGGTAATGTGGAGATCATTGTGGGCAATAAGGAAGACATTTCTGAGCTGATCATTGAATTGGGCAGAACAATTTGAACTCTACCTTCCTAGTTCTTTACTCAATTACTTTACATGTCATGGTTAATCAATTACGGAACCAGCAAGGTTGCAATCTGAATTTCAGAAGAGCTCTAAATGATTGGGAAGTCGAGAGCTTTATAACTATGTTACAATTACTGGAATCTTTTGGTGGTTTATTTGATTGTCCTCACAGAACTAGCTGGAGGTTGAATAGCAAAGGGAATTTTACAGTAAAATCTATGTACTGGAAATTGAATCAAAGAGGCCCAGTAAAGGTGAACATGGAAACTAGTCTAGAAACTAAATATTTTAGTGAAGGTGTCATGCTTTGTTTGTTTGGTGATTTGGAAAGCATGCCTAACTTAAGTTGATTTACAAAGAATAGGTCTTCAGCATTGTTCAAGATGTCTTTTGTGTGATCAAGAGGTTGAAAGCAATGAGCACTTTTTTGTACCTGCAAACTTTAAATCTGCTGCACATGTTCTTTTGCATTTTGGGGATACATTGTGTAATTCCTAACACTACTTTGGGGCTCATAAACAGTTCATCGACTGTAGGGAAGAAATCAGTCCTGCGTGCATCTGGTGATTGTGTTGAAAGAAAGGAATGCAAGTTTTTTCACTAGTAGTTCTATCCACAAAATTAGGACGAACCTAGCCTGTTTTTGTTACCTGTGAGTGTGGGTTTGGGGTGGTGGTAGTAGGAGATTTGGTTGAATTAATTGGCAAAGTAGGAGAATACAAAGTTTTTGGACAGGTTTTTGTTGTATCCTTTGGCTGTTTTGGTGAAGATCTAAACTTAGCACATTTTCTTTTTGGGTGGTTTAAGTTTTTGTATGAGTAGTACAACTGTTACCGTCGTAAGAAAAAACACGGAGAGTGGACCCCACTGTTGCTTAGAATGGAAAAAATGACACCTGGTGCCCACTTTTCTGAAAGAATTTCAGGATTGGGAGGTTAGTGATCTACTAACTATGCTCAGCTCCCTAGAAGGCCACAACAGACAGACAGACTCAATTGGAGAAGCTCTAAAGGGAACAAATACACAATTAATGATGGTTGCAGACACTATGTGCCCAGAATGGTATGGTATGTAATTGGCCATGAGAACAAGTTTAGAGAATGACGATGCCTACCACGGTGAATTGCTTCACCTGGATAACTCTAACGGGGGATCGTCTCACTTAAGAAAACTTAAGCAAGAGGAATATTGTACTAGTAAACATTTACTACATGTGTGAGAAAAACTCCGAAAGTGTTGATCATCTCTTCTTCCACTGCTCAGTTGCAAGTGAGATCTGGAACCTTTTCCATTCCATTTCTGGTTAGAAATTCATTATGCTACCAACAATACTGCAAGCCTATGAAACGCAAGCCTATGAAAGTTGATGTTTATGGAGAGTTGATAAAGCCATTAAAAAGATCTAACAGTGATTTTTTTAGGTATCTAAACAGAGAGAAATTAAAGTGTTTTTATGGCCTCTCGACTCCAAGCTACTCCCTCAAGGCTAGATATGCTTAGTCTTTTTAGTTTGGGGTTATCTCACCCTAGTAAATAGTGCTGGCCACCTTTTGGATTTTATTAGCTTTGTGGATTTAGCATAGACTCACAAATTATCTACCCTTCCGTACCTTTTTCGTCTTCTTGATGCCTATTAATGAATTCTGGAGTTTTCTTGTAGTTATAGTGGGAAAATTTCTAATGCGCTTTGTTCGTTATTACTAATAATGATCTTTGTTAAAAGAATATTAGCTTCATGTTACTTCCTCTGTCCCAATTTATCTGATAGTATGTGTTGGACACACAGTTTATGGAAGAAATGACGACTTTTGAAATCTGTAATCTAAGATACACCTAGAATTTGTGTCGATATAAATAATCTCATTAAGGGTAAATTAGGCATTTTAAAGTTAAATTTGTTTCTAAGTATAAAATGGTTTTATTTTTTTGGGACTGACTACCAAGGAAAGAGTGACAGATAAGTTGGACGGATGGAATACATTGAAATCTCCCCATGAGGATGTGTTTTCAGTTTTAAAAGTGTTGATTTGATTTTGATGATGCCTTTTCAGTTGTGAAAGCGTTCATTTGATTTTCTGGAATTTGATGTTGATTTTACATGGCACAGTAATTTAATACCAAAAGAGATGTCACAACAATTAAATTTCTCAGCGTTTGATGAATTTGTTGGTTTCTTCCACATTAGGCTTTGGGGGCTTGCCTTCAAGAATTTTGTTGAAATCATGAGTGGTCTTCATCAAGGGTCTTAAAGTTAAACTTGTTTCTAAGGATAAAACAGTTTCATTTTTTTTGGTACTGACCAATAAAGAAAGATTGCCTCGTAAGTTGGGATGGGGAGAATATAATGAAATCTCCCCATGATGTGTTTTTAGTTTAGAAAGCATCGATCCTCTGGCATTTGATGTTGATTCTTTTACATGGCGCAGTAATTTAATACTAACAGAGATGTGAAGGGAAATTAAATTGCTCAGCCTTAGGATTAATTTATTGTTCTCTCGCATTAGGCTTTTTGGGGGCTTGTGTCTTCAAGAAAGTTATTTGAATCCGGAGTGGATCTTGTAGCTGTTTTTTAATGCATTAATCCTGTCATCACTGAAAGACTTATTTGTTTGAGATTAACTAATTACTGGATTATAGATTGCAATAATCATTTTGATGTATTTTAATTGCTTATTTCCAAGTTAAATTGCTCATAATGATGACTTTGTCTTCCTAGAATCTGGTTATCTTCAGAGAAATTGGAAATTATTGGCTTTTCAGCTATACTTGATCTTCCTGCCCTGCACATCTTTAAGAAATTTTCCTCCAAGGCTTGACTGATTTATTGAAAAAGGGGTATTTTTCTCTAAAAGACGGTGTTCTCATTATTTAGATTGGATACATAGAAGGTTTTTTTCTTTTATAAAATTAAATTTACTTAAATTTGTAGAAATCTTCATAGAATAAACTTTGCACAATTAACAAAAAAATTTCACCTCTGTATCCGGTTGAAGGAAAATTATTAAGGAGAAGAAAGGAACCAAGGGGCAGAAGTGTGACGATGGAAGTGTGCTCTTGACATGCTTAAATCTATCTTGGCTGGCTCAGTTTTTGGCCATTCAATGGAGATCAAACTTGTGGAGATCTTTCTAGATTGTAGTTTGTTAATAAAAACCTGTCCTGCTTTCTTTCAATGTGCACCAATTTTATGGGAGTCGTGTTGGTAGTTTCTTTTAGTTGCCTCTTTCACCATTCCGGTTGCCATTTTTTACAAAGATCAGTTGTACTTGTCATGGATACCGTCCAATCCTTCTTTGATATTGACAGCCCTATTTTGATGTGCCTAAAAATGCATTTCTTTATCTTGTCAGTCTGAATTGGACTATAATGGAGAGGACCAGTCAATGTCGCCTAGGCCACCACCTCAGCTTTCCCAACCGTTGCATTTTACAAACTCAGGCTTCCATGTCTCTTCAGGTCCAATTGGCGTTGCAGCTCCTGGACATGGCTTACGATCTGATCATGATCAGCAACCAAAGAACAATGTTTTCTCGAATGCTCTTTCAAGCCCTGTTCGCCGAAGCCTACAAAATTATCACATTGCTCAAGGGGGTCACTTTTCAAACAATGCTCAACCTCCCAATGCTACAAGACACAATGAAACTAACTCCCAACACCAAAATAGAGATTCTAATAGTTATAACTCTGCTGATGCGTCCATGGATATGCATTCCGATAGTCCAGGTCATGACTCTACCTACTGATGACATATTGTTTTGGAAGCTGGCTTTTGGCATGTGAGGGTGGTCAGACTGCAAGTTCAGGTAAGTTGACGTATATTGTCGTGCAGGTGTAAAAGGTTTGAAAGTAGATTATGAAATTGGCTGCTTGACGATGAGACGAGAAGTGCCTAGACATCAATATCATGATGCAACTCATCGATAAATGCTATTCGATGAGCACCATACCGTTTGAATATACTCCTGTTTTCAGACCAGCTAGTCTTAATTTGGATCTTTTGTGATATTTGTGAATTGTTTCATTTGTTATCAAACTATGTGATTGATGTCGTGTTGTTGGTTGCTTATGTTTTTGCTTTTCTGAGTAGCAGAATGGAATATGTCCTAGACCAATTTGCCTACGATTCTACAAGTTATGCCAGTGTAAACAGAGATATACCTTTGCAATCGAAGTAAAAATAGAGTAGTATGATTTATGAGCTTGTAATTTATGCTCTTCTGCACTGGAGTTTGTCTTTGTTTGAACTATTGTCATTGCTCTGGGTCTAATCCTCTTCAAGTCTTGAATTCTTTTTCGTTCTATTTAACTCTAACTCTAAGAAATTGTTTGGAAAACCATCGTGTAATTAAGATTTGGTGTAATTGTAAAAGACAGAAGTATAGCGGAATATATTTTATTAGTTCAAGGAATTTGTTGCTGAGATTAGGAAAACTCCTAGCCAATAAGGATTTTAAATCCTTTGGTATGCCTAGGAGCCCCAAGGTGAATCATTTAGCCTTTGCAGATATGATAATTCTCTGCAAATCAGATGTGTGAACAATACAACTAGTTACTGAAACATTGAGGAGATATGAAGAAGTGTCGGGATAGAAAGTGGATGAAGATAGGAGTGCTATTTATCTTCATCACAATGTGACAGAAGGGGAAGCTATTGTGCCAGAGGTTGCAATGGGAATATTGGGGAAAGATTTTCATGCCCTATATATTATATAAGAAAATAGAAGTTCTATCAACAACTCATTTAAAGGATAGGGTCTAAGTAACTGGACTGGAAAGGAAAATTATTGTCGTTTGGAGAAAGAGCGATATTGATTAAACATGTCCTTCAGAGTGTTCCAATACACTGCCTGTCAGTTTCAAAGCCTACTCAATCACATTCAGAGAATGATGGCGCAGTTTTTTTGAAGTAATTGCATTGGTGGAAGGGGCAGAGACACTGGACGAGATCTCTAGAAACAAAAGGAGGGTTTGGTTTCAGGCTAATGCATGATATGTTTGTGTCTCTCTTTTGTAAATTATGGTGGAATTTCAAAACTAAAGAGTCAATTTGGAGTAGTTACATGGGAAATAAGAGCAATTTTAATGAGGTTATACGGAAACAGGGTATGGGGTTCTCAAGTATGGAAAAAGATGTTACAAGCACGGGACTTGATTGAACATCAGATATTGTGGCCTCTGAAAAAGGACAATGCACATGAGGACTTGGTGATTTATATAACTACACAGGTGAGGATGCTGTGGGGCTAGAGGATTGGTCAAGGGTACAAGTTGTAATGAATTGAGGAGAATGGAATGGGCAACTGATACTGGAAATCTTTCCACAAGAGGTGGCTTCTCATAATATAAAACCTCCAAGAATAACTCATGAGCATGCTGGATGTTAGAGATCAATGGATCCTTTTCCATAAGATCTGCCTGGCAGTACATCAGCCTCTCATCTTGTCCTCTCTTTCTCTTACCTTTGTCCTTTCTTTCTGCAATTTCACTCGCCTCTCTCCTCTCTCCTCTCTCCTTCACCCTCCTCTCTCCTTGCCCCATCTCTCTATTGCCTGTTTTTGCCCTTAACTCTCTCTCTCAATACGATACAAATTATAATAATTTAATATACAAACACAAATGTTAACATTCATTTATACCATATAAATAATAAGTGTCAACTATACATATCCGTTTCAGTGATACAAAATACAAATACAAATACATAAAAGATTTTATAAACTTTTTAAGTGATTTTACTTATGCAGAATGACCTGGGAGACCCTTGTATTTGACTCCATTTATAAGTTGGACCGTTATTTTACCAACTGAATACTTAGACTTGATGAAACTCAACATATTAAACCCCTTTCACCATGACCAAACTTATGTGGTAGCTTGATTGTTGACTTGGCAAAGATGCATGATTTCACGCACAAAAAGAATGTGAAATACCATGTTTGACCAAAAAAAAAAAAAAATAAAAAGACCAAGAAGGAAAAAAATAAATTTAACCCCTTGCATCTTTTTCCCAATCTGTCCTCCCCTTTCGTCCCAACTCAAACCTTCCTTGGTCTTCTTCTTCGACGAGGAAGACTCTAAAAATGAAGAAGAAAAGAATAAGGGAATGGAGATGATGACTGTAGGCTGGAGAGGTGGAGGAAGAGGAAAGGTGAGAGAAACATAATTTTATTTTATTAAAATAGAAAATTTATTATTTTTGTCATTTATTTAATATCCTTATTAATAATTACAAAATAGTTATGAGGATATTATGACATTGCATTAATATATATGAGGTGAAAATGACATGTTATTTACGTAAGGGAGAGTGAGTTACAAACATGATAGAAGGGATTTAAAAAACTTATTTTAATCGAGTTTAAGTTGAGATTATTATTTCATATATTTCCACTTAGGTATGACTGCATAACACTCACCTCTCTTGTGACCAATTTGAAAAGTTCTCACAATGTGTGCAGGGCGGAGCTAGATGGCTTCATCCGAACTTCATATGTCGAAAAATTATTCTAAATATGTAATGTCAAATTTTGATTTAATGAGTATATATATTAAAATGAGCTCCCTAAAAACAAATTAGGAATTTAGCTCAATGGATAAAGGGTTCAAGAATTGCGCCTATCCCCCTTCTTGTGCATTTTTTGAGAATCTTCACGATTTTCATAGCAACATAAGACTGAATGCATACTAATATAAAACTTTGAAATAAGTGCAAAATAAAATAAAATATTACAAATAAAAGTATAAAAAGTACAAGAAATTTTACGAATGCTCCATGAAGTAGGGTAAAGGTAGAAAATAACTCTTCATGCACTATGATAATATAAGTTAAATTTAGCGATTGAGGGTAAATATTTTTAATTTCTTCCCCATCTCGCTTTCCTTTTCATTCTTTAATTTTCACGTGTTTTAGGAATTGCCTTATATAGTACAATCGATTCACTAAAATTTTTTTTAATCAACATATTTTTGTTCTCGATATTTTTAATTAGTTTGATATCTACTCATATGAGCTAATAAAATATTATGATTGCTCGTACAAAGAGCATGTTGAGCTTGCATTATCATTCGAGCTTCTTTTTTTACGATTTAAACTCCATAGCAAAAATTCTAGATTCACCACTGTATATGTGATAATTAAGTGTCCCTGTAATGATAAGTATAGTAATTTGCATTAATTCCTAGTAGGGTGTGTAAAAATCGAATTGATCGATGAACCAAATTGATATAAACGTTATTGATTTATTGTTATTGAGTTATCAGATTTAAAAAAAAAGATTATTGGATTATCTGTACGATAACCCAATAAAATTATAGTAATTTATTATTTTATTCTTTCATAAATATTAGATATTAGTAATTTAATAGTAATAGGATGATATAACAATACTTTACGTATTTTAATCTTTATAGTACTTAAATGATTAGTTGTCCGCTTTAGCATTTTCGTTTGTGATTAGTTAATTATCGATTTTGCAAATTTGAAAACGTAGTCTTCATACTCTATCTACTTTTATTAATGCAAATTCTCATTATCATTCTTATTAGATAAATTAAAAATTGAATTATTAAGGACTTAAAATTAATAAATTAGAAAATTGATAAAAATTATTTTATTATTTTAGCATATTTAAAAACTAAAATTAATAAATTGAATTAATAATATATAAAATCGAACCGAACCTAAGAATGAACACTATTTTTTCTCAAAAAGAACAAAATGAAGAATTTCTTTATTTTTGATTTGTGACTAGACAGAGTAGTTGAGTATAACCTAAGAGACTTGGCCACATGTTATCCACAAACCACTTGCACTTGGATACTTCTCACTTTTGATAACAAAACCAAACACTATCCACTGGTTCCTTTCTGACAAGAATAGACACAACACAAAAATCAAGAAAATGTCAGTAGCATCATCATCTACCTTCCCCTGCCTCAAATTCCAAAATTGCCCTTCTTATTCAACAAAGCCTACCATACTTACCATAAGGAATTCTCAAGCTGATGGTCCATTTAGAAGACCAGTTGCTCCAACCACTACTACTAGTGCTCCTCCTAAGCTTGTGCCTGTGACAACTTCTGAGGGTAAAAATGTAATTACACTTGAATTTCAGAGGCAAAAGGCTAAGGAACTACAAGGGTACTTCAAACAGAAGAAACTTGAAGAAGCTAATCAAGGACCCTTCTTTGGTTTTATTGCCAAGAATGAAATCTCCAATGGGAGGTATTCCTTCTGTTTCAATTTGTTTCTCGTTAATTTCTTTGACATTTTTTTTGGTTCCGTTAACTTTAATTTTAACTTTTTATATAACATGAATATAAAATTAAATGATATTTTATTACATTCTATGTACTCTCTTCGTCTCATTTTATATGACATCTTTTAATTTGACATGACGTTTAATGAAAAAAGAAGAATTTTAAAACTTGTGGTCTAAATATTTGTGTGGTTAAGAATCATTTCATTAAGGATAAAAGAAAATTTTAAGATTAAATTATTTTCGATTAGCGTAAGATGACATTCTTTTTGGGACAGACTAAAAACGAAAAAGTGCCACATAAAATGGGACAGAGATAGTATGTATAATTCAAAATTCTTTGCTTACTTTTTTAAACTACACGTTAAATCAAAATCAGATAAATAAATTAAAATATTTACAACTATTTTGCTCCAATTTTGGAATGTGTTAATTCTTTGGATTTGTTTTGTATTTTTTTGTAGGATTTTAGCCTTAATTTAATGTGCCATTTTTATGTGATGCTAAGCTGTTTTTGACATATATATTGACTTACAAGATTGACACTCTTACATAGGTCTAATTAGCGGCGAAGTCAGAAATTTCAATGAGTGTATTCTAAGGTTTAGTATATGAATGAAAAGTAATATTTGACATATATATATGATATAACTTTTCGATAAGTTGTGTTGATTACCTATTATATAATCTTGAATATTTTTTGAGCAGATGGGCAATGTTTGGTTTTGCTGTGGGGATGTTAACAGAGTATGCAACAGGCTCTGACTTTGTTGATCAAGTTAAGATCCTTCTCTCCGATTTTGGAATTGTAGACCTGGAATGACATTTTTACTGTATATGAATGTATCATCATGAGACCTTATACATCCATTTGTTTTTTGTAGCTTCTATGTTCAATTTTTCAATTTCATTTGTTTGAAGCCACAATTGGAGTATATTGTAGTTACCTTACAACTCCTTTTTCTTTTGGTTAAAATGAGTTGGGGTTTTTACATTTTATTGTTTTTTGGGCTAAAAATCAAGTGCTATGTCATTAAATTTAGCTAAATATGTATCACTTTTCAGCAAGAGTGTCGATTGTGAGTAGCATCCACGTTAACTCTTTAACGGGAGAATCAATATTACAATCCAACTAAGTGATCTATCAAAAATTAAGCATTTAAAAATTACGGAAGCATATTTAAATAACAACAAGTTGTCTTTCCGTAAACTCATAGAGAAATAAACTAAGCGATGCGAAACAACATGCTTAGAATCTAAAAGTCATTGTATCAAGATTCTAAGTATCCAACATAAGGAAATATAACCTCAAGAATTCATAACAAAAATTGTCGACATGTTTGACTTCGAAAATAAATGGACTAAGGGGAATTTTAGGAGATTAATTGGTTGACTACCTGAACTCCCACTTGGTGAGGGTTCAATTTCCCACATTGTAATCCCCCTTCCATATCCCCTAACCCCAATTTTTTTAAAAAAATAATGGACTAAGAAAAATAAAAGAATTCATGGTAGGTCTGGACAAGTTGGCTCCCTCTTGAATTTTGAATTAGCAGCCTATCTGAGATCTATCAGCATGTAACACATGACAAATTATTTTTTTTTACCAAAATATTCTTAGATGAGAGACACTCACATAATGTGTGTTCCCTAACTCTGTTGGCAAATCTGAGGCGGAAAATGCGATCAACACAAAACATTATGTGAAAAAATGGTCCTGGTAGATTTTTACAATAAGCGGATCAAAAGATAATTTTTCGAAGCGAAAATTGCAATTCAAGAGAAGTACGCGACATGTCCTCGCCGCGGATTGTGGCGGAGTTACACTTAATTTTGGTTCTTTTATTTTCTATCGGATTGGAAAATCGATCGGAAAATTTTTGGAAAAAATGTGTAGGTAGACAACAGGTTCATGTCGCGGATCTGGTCCTTCAACCTGTTTCACCGAAGTTTAAAATTTTAAATCTTACGAGGAATATTCAAGACATTTTTTCACTCCTCCTAAACTTAATTCACGACCAAAATAGGTAGGTCGTTTTTGGCCTAAGAAGGGTTTCAAAAACCCATTTTAAAGTTTTACGCTAAAATTGAGTTGAAGTTCTTAACAGAAAGAGAGAAGAAAAACTAGGGTTCTAGAGATTGAGGTCAATTTCTTGTGAAGATTAGTGTCGTCCTTCATTCCAGGTATGTACGACTGACTTAAAGCATGGGATTGTTCTCCCATATGCATCATGATTGTGATAGAATGAGTTATGATAACATTGTTCATATGATTGTATATCTTTTGAAAACTTCTATGATGTTTAACCTGTTTTTTCTTGCAACGTATAATTAATAAATTTCTATAAACTTGCTTCTTGAACAAATGATTTTGAATTCCTGTATTGAACATAAACTCTAGGTATCATTTACTAAAACTTGAAAGAATGAACTTAAGAGATCTGCGTAGAGCCTTAATGGTATGAATGTATATGTGACTGTGACTATGATCCTGATATGAAAGTGTTGATGATGATGCTGATGAAACTTGATGTTCCTAGAGTCTTAAAGGTCCTGAACTAATCCTAAAAGAATGCTCCTAACCAAAAAATTGATGGTTGATGTGATGAATTGAGTTGATAAATGTCCAAATGAGACTAGTTAGATAAGTAACCCAGATGATTGATGTCTATGAGCATGTTGAGAGTCCTAGGAGGAGTATTAAACACCGAATTAACTAAGAGTAAATAATAACTCAAACTCAATAACTACGTAACCAGCGTAGGAGAGGATTGAGTTTTGTCCCAAAAGAGGACTTGATGTTATTTATTGTGGATCCACTGATGTGATGTCCTTTACCCCAACAAGGTACTGGATATGGATGTGACAATGACATAACTTTGTTGTATCATCACCGACTTATAGTTGATGGTTATCGGTTAGAGAAACTCCTAGATAAGTCATGCCAGTATCTTAATGTGATGATTGAGTTCCCTACTTTTTGAGTTAAGTCGATGACTGAGATGAGTTGATGTTTGAGTAGGGGAGTGTCTTTTATGATGTCCTTTCTTTTCCTGCTATTTTGTATACTAGTACATTCCACGTACTAACGTCCATTTGGTCTTGTATCATTTTATAATGCAGAGACAGGTACTCGAGATCCTCAACAGGCGCTCCGTTGAAGGTCTATACTTCCTACTGCTGATTGGTGAGTCTTACCCTACATCCGGAGGATATCACATAAATTTCTTTTGCTTTCGAGTTAGTTTTAATTTGGTTTGCGGTAGCCATTGCCTGTCTGTTAGACCCCGTAAATATTTTAATTGAGGTAAATTGTCACATTGGAAAATTTTGCAAATATTGTGTAATTGAACGTAAGTTTAATTAAGTAAATTCGTAGTGCCTAATTATAATTGGAGTGTATATTTTTACGTTGGGGGTCGAAAGTCCTCAATTGGGTTTAAATTAAAAAGTTT
>JAOTQR010000011.1:18266120-18289858 GCA_025774065.1 Solanum ossicruentum | reverse complement strand
ATCAAAACAAGCAGTAATTCTATGATGAAGGTTGTTGCAACAAATAATTTTCTTCTTTTGAAAATTATTTTCTTGCTATGCTCTATTTTCATAGTAACATAAGGTAAACATTCTTGTTTCATAAGTTTTTTTTTTCGATTTTCCACCCAGTGTCTGATGTCCTCGTTGGAGTCCAACTATATTAGAATTTGTGCTGCGTAGGGTCCATTTTGGGAAAACATTCCCTACCAAAAATTTCTACGGCTTGAACCCGATGACCTCTGATTAAGGAAAGAGCAATCCAACATCCTTTGGTGGTCATATTTATTCCATCTTACATATATATAATTGTATTAAATAACTTTTCTTTTTCATTTTTTGTGTTATATGAATTAGCAACTGGATATGGAAGAAGAGAAATTGAATCAAATCAAGCTTATGCAAGTGACGCCAAGGTTCTCAAAATGGAGAAAGATACAAACTTTCAACTTGATGATTCCATAGTGATTGACTATAGCCCAGCTACTGGATCACCAGAAGTACACAATCGTGCACCGCCACCTAGTGATGCTCGTTTTGTATAATTTATGCCATTTATGAATAGCGGTATAAATAAAAATATTATTGAATAATAATATTGGTGTCTAGTAAAATTTATTATTATTATTCTTCTTATTCTTTGCTATTTTGATGTCCATCTGAATCAGTGGTGGAGTCAACATATTTTCCAAGAGTGTTCATACTTTTAGAACATGCACAGATGATTTTTGTATTAAGGGCATTCAATAATTGATATTTGTATCAAAATATATATATTAACCTATATATTTAAAAAAAAATTTGACCACCCTTGGATGAATGTAGCTCCACCAAATCTAATATTTAGATTGAACACCCTAATAGCAAAGCAGCTCCACCACTGGTTTGAATTCGCCAGAAAACTTTTTTGAATATATAGGTTAAATATAGATATTTTGATATATATCAATTGTTGAACACCCTTGACTCAAAAATCGCTCGCTCATGTTCTAAAAGTATGGATATCCTTGTCAAAAATACTGACTCCGCCACTGTAAGCAAAACCTGTCTTTAAGATGATTTTTGTGAACATTTAATTTTAGTTACTCCTTTTGTCCCAAATTAATTGAATTTTTTTAGGCTTTTTCAAGGTTCAAAATAGTTGAATTGTTCAAAGTTCAATATGAATGTTTGAAATTTTTTTCATATTTGATCTTTCAATTATTGAATTTTATATTTTCTAGGAGATAAATTATACTACATATTTATGACTTTACAAAGGATAATAGTGAAAAGTATGATTTAAATTTATCTTTGAATATTTTTCTTAATATATATGCACAAAATTCAATTAAAATAAGACAAAAAAAGTATCAAAAATTTGAGTTTTACACCATTTTAGCATATAATGCTTTTCTAGGACTAATGTAGACTTTTTGACATTTTATTTTTTGTGATAAATAATTTTTGTTGGAAGTGAATATAAATTTATTTTGAAAAGGGTGGACCCATAATCAGAGGCAGACCATAATTTGAAAATGGCCGATCTAATTTGAAATAATTACCTAATTATATTTTTTTATTTATTATATTTTTTTTATTATTTTCGCCCATTTTAAAATTTTTCTAAAAATCTCTTTTTCATTTGGATACATTATTTTAGTAATTCAGAAACATTAATTTTGATTCTTGAATTATCTCTATGTTTAATGAATCATGCATTGAATGTTACCTATTGATCTTTAAAAACCCTAAGTTTTGTATCCAGAATTGAATTAATATATCCGGAGTACTAAATTAATGTATTCAAATTGTCATATTTTTCAAAGAATTTTTATTAATTGATAAAGAACAAGGAAAATGGTAATTAATTCCTTACATTATGTGATTTATGTAAACCTTAATGTAAATATTGTGGCTGCTCTCTTAGCTTAATAATAGTGAAATTAAAATTTTTACTATTGAAGTTCAAAATATAAAAAGTAAATACTCAATAAGCCAAAGAATATTCAACATCTATTTTCATTGTTCAAAGTTAGTGTTTAAGATCAAGTTACACCATAAGCTAAAGAAGTATAGAAACATGATTCAATCATATAACTTTATTTCGACCCATATATAACTGGCGTTTTATTCCTTATTTTTATTTATATAGATTCATAATATGCGTATCGGGGCACGAAGCTGGTGTCTTTAGTTGCCTTATGATCGAGCCAGTCTTGATATTGGATATTAGTAATGTGATCAATGATCATTTGATGGGAACAATTTCTTGTAAGCCACACCTAGAGCCACATTAGTAGTACTATAACCACCATCAATAATTAAGTTCAAACCACTCACATATTTAGAATCATCACTTGCCAAATACAACACTCCATTTGCCACATCTTCTTCATCCAATAAAGCTCCCTTCAAATTTCCTGCTTCTGAAAACCATTCATCTTCCTTTTGTTCATCTATTCCAAATCCATTAACCACCAAGGGTGTGCTAATGTAATAAGGAGAGACACAATTAACTCTTATTCCATATTTTCCTAATTCGACCCCGACGTTCTTTGAGAGCCCCAAAACTGCACCTTTTGAGGATGCATAGGTGTCCGGGACACCGACACCATAGACCACAGTCGAAGCACTAGCCGTGAAAAGAATGACACCTTTCTTCTTTGGGATCATGACTCTAGCAGCGTGTTTCGCGCAGAAGAATGAGCCAACAACATTTACATCGAACACATTCTTAATTATATCGTAATCCACATCTAGAATGCTTGAAATTGGCTTACCCAATACACCAGCGTTACTGTGCATTATGTCGAGCTTACCAAATTTGGCAACTGTTGCATCAACAACATTCTTAACGTCAGATTCGATCGCGACATTACAATGGACATAGATAATTGTTTGTTCTGTGCCAATTTCTTTTACTAAGGAAGTTCCAAGATCATCCTGAATATCGGCAATTGTGACTTTTGCACCATGTTGAACAAAAAGTCTAGCTGTGGCTGCTCCTATCCCACTAGCCCCACCAGTTATAATTGCTACCTTACCTTCTAACCTGCAAAAAAAAAAATTAAATAAAAATTAATACTAGCATTTACTAAGTGTGGAGGAAAAAAAATAAGATTATGTATAGAGAAAATTAGATAGGAAACAACCTTTTTGCTATTGGGGATTGAAGAGAAGAGGTGGCCATTTTCTCAAAAAAGAAAACTCTTGTGTGTGTTTTCAGATATTTAGAGAGTCTCTACTTATAAGAAAATTATATAGTGTGTGTTTGCACGTAGGGGTGGCTGAAAGTCCCTAAAAAAAATATGACAATCCGAATAGATAGTTTAGTTCTTGATACAAAAATTAGAAATTTTAAGTATCAGTAGATAACAACATTTAAAGCATAATACATTAAATATATAGATAATTTAAGAATCAAATTAATATACTCGGATGATTGAATTAATATATTCGGATGAAAAGAAGGAATTTTTATAATTTTTAGAAACGAATTAGAATAATAAAAAATATAATAAATAAAAGAGTGTAATTAGGTAATTTAGCCTTTATTATTATTATTGTTTGGATTTAGTTATCGAATGTGATACTTAAACTTTTTAAATAATAGAAAATTCAATTTTTCATACCGTATATTTGATCCTGTGCATCACTCATTACTGTCCCTATTAAGCCGCTGAAAAGGTCGAAGTCAAAATTTGATATATTTAAATCAAACTTATTTGAATTTTAATTTCTTCTATTTGAAAATTAAAAATTAAAATAAAAAATTTTATATTAATTTGAATGACCCCAACACCTACCCATATCTGCACTGGTGTATGCTTATAATACATCCAATGAAATTATACTATTCGTAAATATGGAGAGATTGTTTTTGAAAAATTCTTGATCCAAATGCATTAAACCAAATAAATAAAGAAAATAATAATAAAAGGCAACATAAGACCTTGTAATAAAATACTAGAGCAATTTTGTGAAATTAAATATCAGTTTGACTTACAAAAATAACAAAGAGCATAAAAAACCAACTGTAGCTCTAATATCCTTTAATTCAAAAGTTAATTTACATACCATGGAAAAGAGAGAGAAAATTAAATAAAACAGTGTTCCATCGAAACAAGAAACAAGAAACATGGTGTACGCTTCCTTAATTTTATAAAAATATATGATTTTTGTCCTCTAGTAATAAAAAATAAATTTATTTTCCTTTTTACATCTTCTAATTTTATTTCCTTCTTTTCTTTTTAATATGAATTTGTATATGGAGAATTTTGTCAGTCAACATTTTCATATTTATTTTATATTTTTATATATGTATTTTTAACAAATGCAATAATTATTCTATATGTTTCTCGTGTAGTTATCTAAGTTGCGTGGACTTTTTATTTTTCATATTGAATTTTCTGAAAATGCACTATGTCTGACAAATTCGACATGCATCCACTGACTCTTTTAATTAGTCCGAACAACGTAAATAGCTATATAACAGAGTGTCGGCACAAGGATTATTAATTTCCTCAAACACAATTAATGCACCAATTAGCAACCAAGTTTGATTATATTCTATTTTTGGTTTTTTCTTTTCTCAAATTATATATATATTAAAATTATTATAAAATATTGAGATTCATTCATGTGAAGCATAATTTTTTATTTTTTTTAATTAATTGAACTAACTAAACAAGATCATCATTCATTAATATTTAGAATTTACTCCTTTTTTTAATGACTCAGTACATTGCTTAACAATAATGTCTTCGTGAATTGAATATTTTTTACATTAAATGGGAGAGGGGAAAGCTAGCTAGTTCCTATAGTTAGGTTTAACTTATCCAACTCAACTACCTCGTAGAGAAGTTTTATTGTATATTACTATAAATTATTACTACTCGGTAATAATATTTCCTCTATTTGTTTCATTTTATATGTCTTAGTCATAAAGATTTTTCGGAAATAATCTTTCTATCTCCATGAGGCTGTGGTAAAATCTGCTTATATTTTATCATCTGCAAACCTCACTTATGAGATTTCACTAGGTATATTGTGGTTGTTGTTGTTATAATTTTATTTGATATAAATTTAAATATATCAAAGATTTTTAAATTTTATAATTTGATACCAAATAAAAATATATATATAATATACTAAAAGTATTTTTTAACTTTTATGATCGTTAAATATATTATGTCATACTTATAAACATTAGGTTAGGGTTTTAGAGCTAAATGACTTCTTTGGAGAATCTATGGGGTAGCTAATTACATAAACTTGGTAGTTAAGTAGCCACGTGCATTTAGGCAAGGTTTGAAATTGAGAAATCACTACTAATTAAGAAATCACTATGTTTTTATTGAAATTGTTCTTTACATAATATTCAGCGGTTATTCTCACAGATAATTTGATTGAATCAATATGAAAAAAAATAATATAGTATTTTTATGCCAAAAAATTTGAAATCTTCCAAATATCTCAATGAGAATATTTTTTTTACCATGTGATTTTGCAGTGAATTCATTCAACAGAAAATGAATTAAAAAATATATTTTATAATATCAATTTTCATATATTTTATAGTATAAATTTTTATTAATTTATGATAAATAAAACCTGACTAATCATTTCTTTCCAAATAACAACAACAACAACGACAACTTCTGACTAATGGTCTATTTGGTCATGTTTTGAAACGGTAAAGGTGTTAAAGTTGAGGTATTTGAGTCAACTTTTAAGGAAAAAAAATCATTGAAAAAAATACTAATTGTTGGTTGGATTAATTTATTAAAATGTTTCAAATATTTTATTTTGATTTATGAGTTTTTAAGAAAAATCATAACAGTTAGCAACGTCAATTCACCTAACAGTTTGCTCCTTAGAAATAAGAATGTATACTTTTCCACAATTAATAAAGATTGAGATCACTCTGTCCTCGTCCATGTTGTAAAATTTCATATGGACTTAATACTATAATGGATAATGAAGTATGATACTAATTATTTTACTAAACCTTTGCAAATTAGATTTATTAGTGTGGAACATATATGATATATAGATATGGCTTTATATAGGGATAAATAGGTTGCATTGTCGAATATTCGAAAATCAATAGTAGGAAATCAAATATTTGATTCAAAATCAATAGTACTCAATCCAATATTCATAAATTTTAAAAATAAAGTTTGAACTCGAGAACTTATAATAATATATTCGAGATACAATTTTAACATCAATTATTATTTTTAATAATTTTTATTAATAAATAACTTTATTGATAGAAGTAAGATACGCTTTAAAAGAGCATATCCATTTATAAATATGTATGCAATTTTAGGTGAAGGACCGTATATTTTGCGCTAGCTCATTCAATATATCTTGACTTTTTATAGATTGTGATGATATTGTCATGTTTTTTTATTTTTGTAGGAAAAATCTTTTAACTATAGATTAAAGGTTTAAATTTTGGGTATGAAAAAATTCTTGATAAAAAGTGATTTTTTCAAATGGAGTCCTATGTGGCACATATCCATAATAATCAGACTTCAATTTGAATATTGGAAAATGGAGGAGGAAAAACAAAAGGAAAAAATCACTATTATTAAAGATTATTCATATGATCAAAACCTTAGTTGTTTAAAGTCCAATATAATTTGTTGGAAAATCCTCTAAAAGAGAAGAACTCTGATACTTCTTTCATACGTAATTGTAATATCATAAAATTAATAAAAAATCATAAAATTCAATGCTTTACAGTGAATGAAAAAGGTTCAAATATATCCTACCAGCCCCTTGCCCCCTTCCAAAAAAAAAAAATTGAAAAATTATTTTTTAAAAGAATAAAATTATTTGAAACTTATAGACTGAAGTCGCGCTGGTGTAATTGGATTTTGGTTCAAAAGTTTGAATCATTTTATATTTGAAAGTTAAACCTTGAATTAGAAGTTGAGTTGGGTTCCGATTCAAAAGTTGGATCTTGCATCACGGTCGGGTCTTGGTTTGAAAGTTAGGTATGAATTTAAATGTCGAGGTCAAGTCTTGGGTCAGATCTCGGGGTTCAATTTTGGGTTGATCATCGGGGTCAAATATCAAATCGATTGTAGGGGTCAAATCATATTCTGATTCGAATGTTGAAGCTGGGTACTGAATCGATTACTTGGGTTGATTTTTTATGTCAAAACCTTTCCTAAAATATATTTTCTACTCTTTAACCAAAATTAAAAGATATTTTCTTTAAAATGTTTTCATTCACTAAGCAAACAAAAGAAAATAAAACCAACTTATTTTTCGAGAAAATAGTTTCATAAAAATTATTTGGTATGATGAAAAATGTTTTCCAATTCTCACATTGAAAATAAAACAAAAAAAAAGAAAAAAAAAAGAGTTTTATCGAACTGAACTGAAAATAACATTATTTCAATTATTCTCTTATTCAAAGACTAATTATAATTATGTAAAAGGTGGGTAGGAAACCTAGCTAGGTCCCAATAGTTAGGTTTAATTACGTCTATGTCGACTACTTTCGTAAATAAATTTTAATTTAGATTACTATAAATTACGATGTGTGAAAATAATATTTGTTCCATTTATCTCATTTTATGTCCTAGTTTAATTTTATAAGAAATTTAAATATATAAAAAGCTTTTACATGTCAGAATTTTATACTAAGTAAAAGAAATATAATAGATTTAAATTATTTTTACATTTTATGATCTTTATGTATATCATGTCATATTTACTGAAATATAATAGATTTAAATTATTTTTACATTTTATGATCTTTATATATATCATGTCATATTTACTTAGCTTTAGGGTTATAAAGCTATGACTACTTTCAAGAAGCTACAGGATATCTAATCACATAAACTTGGTACGTAAGAAGCCACGTCAATGTGGCTAAGGATATATAACTATAGCCTATAAGACAAGGCGAATTCTTGTAGAAATGATATGTAATATACCATTTTAAAATGAGAAGTCTCACATCGGTAAAACGTAGAAGAGATTGTGGATATATAAGTAAAAATATTTTACTTACTAGTGAAACATTTTGAAGTCATGCGGGCCTAGAATCAAAGTGGATAATATCACAAGCAGGTTGGATTGTTACAAATGGTATCGAGTCACTTCTGTATCAGCTTTGTTGATGTGGGTTAAAGTTTAACTGAGTTTAGGCAAATTTCAATTAGGTTGGGGAAACCTTAGTTTTGAGTTTAGGCGAATCTCATGTTGTAGGGCAAACCTCAGCGAGGACGCTAAATCTATAAAGGGGGTGTATGTAACAACTCATCTTAAGATGAGAAGTCTCACATCGACAAAACAAAGGAGAGATGTCGAGTATATAAGTAAGCAGGTCTTATCTACTAGCAACACGTTTTAAAGTCATGCGGGCCTAGGCTCAAAAAGGACAATATCACTAGCGGACTGGATCGTTATAGATATAGTTTTGTCACGCCTTGGGAGGGTACCTTTGGCATGGCTGACACTAAGAAATTATTATTAGTCCACAAGTGAACCATTTGGCCTGATCACATATTCATCCGAATCAGCAAAAATCTTAAAATAAAGAGGCACTAAGAAATTATTATTGGTCCACAAGTGAACCACTTGGCCTGATTACACATTCATTCGAATCAACAAAAAACTTAAAATAAAGAGACAATAAGATGAGTAAGTCCAATTATAAATTTGACTCAATATATAGAGACCATAATGTGATAGCCCGCCACTTGTTCTTGAAAATAAGGGAAGAATTTAGAGTCTTTTGGAGGCTCAGGGAAGACTCTAAAATCATGTAGAATAATATAGATATGTCTTGTAGACTTTAGCCATTTCTAGAGTTGTATAGAGAATTCTTGAATAGGGATTAAAGTGTAAATATTGAGGGACCTTTTATGTAAATATTAATTACACTTTGACCCCAAGTAGGAAGTATAAATAGTGGGGGTCATTGGCATGTTAGGCATCTAGAAATCAAGCCTTGTAAAGCATTCTCCAAAGTAATATACAAGTCTTTAGCTCTCTCTTAAAGTCTTCTTATCTAACATTCCCTTAGCGGTCTTTGTGAAGAGTCTTACTAGTATTTGCAAGATTATGAAAGAGTCATGAGCAAATCGACTAGTGCCGCACAAAAGTCTTAACTTGAGTTCTAAATCCATGACAACATGGTAGCAGAGCAAGTCATATCTCTTAAATTCTTCTTATCTAACATTCCCTTAGCGGTCTTAGTGAAGAGACTTATTAGTATTTGCAAGATTATGAAAGAGTCATGAGCAAATCGACTAGTGTTAGACAAAAGTCTTAGCTTGAGTTCTAAATTCGTGACAATGTGGTATCAGAGCAAGTCATACTAAGGGAATCATGGCAAGCAGAGGAGACTTTGACGCCGTCAACGCCGCTAATGTCAGGTTAGATGTTGGCAAGAAATCACGAAAGGGAAAAAAGAACTCTAAGAAAGACGAGTTGGTGATTGAACTCACACCAAGCGACGTCATTACCACCCACTCACACTTGTCCATAGAAGTGAGTGACAATAAGTGTGGCGAGGAGCACGCAAACGTCACACCTAGCCTGGAGTGGATTACCAGAGTGGAAGTTGCCCCTCAAGCGGTGGAATTCCTTGGAAAGCGCTTAAACAAGTTCAATGGCATGTTCAAGACTTTGGAGGAGTTCACTCTTGAAGAAAATGATAATCTGCAAAGACTTGGACGGTCAGAGGGCAGTCGCAGTTGAGGCAAGAGAAGCATCCACTTCCTTAGGGTGCCGGGTCGCGGCCTTAGAGGGCAGGTTCATGGATATGCTAGAGGCCATGAACATTAGAGTAAAGGCACTTGAGGAGGTCATCGAAGAAGGGAGATATGTTACTCCGGTCGTGGAAAGAGAGGCAAGGATCGAGGCTCCCAAGCAACCTACCTTCAAGGGCACCCGTGAGGCACAGGAGGTGGAGAACTTCTTATGGCACTTAGAGAATTACTTCAAGTGTAACAAGGTGAGGAATTATGAGACGAATATCAAGACAGTCATGTTATATCTGATGGAGATGGCTATGTTATGATGGAAATGAAAGGAGTTGTAAATAGGGAAGGCGTTATACACCATCAACACATAGGAGCAGTTCAAGAATGAGTTCAAGAAGTCTTTCTTCCCGAATAATGTCATTTATGAGGCGAAAAGTAAGATCAGGGAGCTGAAGCAAAAGGGTAGCATAAGGGCCTACATGAAGGAGTTTGCTACCCTCGCACTCCAGATTCCCAACCTTATGGATGAAGATATGAGGTTCCACTTCATGGACGGCCTACAAAATTGAGCTAGGATGGAGTTGGAGCACCGACAAGTTAGGACCATTGACGAGGCCATCACCTAGGCAGAGGCTTTGATGGACTTTTGGCAGGGCAGACATGATAGCAATGAGGAAGAGGAGTCGGGAGGTAATTATTACCAAGGTGGAGGAGATAGTGGCAAAGGTAGAAGATTACAGCCACAACCCAAGCATCATTATACCCACAAGCTTGATAATAGGAAGGTCGATCGTCAAAGCAGCGGAGAGGGCAAGGCACAACCCGAGAAAGAATTTAAGTGTTACATATGCAGGGGGACACATAGCTACAAAAAATGCCCCGAACTGAAGAGCCTTGGTGTCATACTGCAAGTCGAAAGGAGCATAAGGCACAGGAAGAAACACCCGAACCGAAAGAAGGATCAGACACAACGCTGGTATATATGATTGGGCAATTCAGAGCCATTACAAAGTAGCCGGAGAAGCCGAAAGAGTATAGTGCGTAGTGTGTGGATATCACGATCAATGAACAACCTCCTCATGCCAAGGTCGACATAGGCGTGGAGGCCGACATCATGGCCAAGTCTATGGTAACCAAGTTTGGGCTGAAATATAACCCAAGTAATGCGCAACTCAAGACGGTCAATGTGCCAATGACTCCTATGTGTGGAGTGGCTTAGGGAGTCGACATAGCGTTCGGCAAGTGGCATGGCAAGAGTTACTTTCATGTCCCCCAGTAGACCTCTTTGACATCATCCTTGGGAAAGAATATTTTCAGAAGTGTCATGCGATGATCGACCCCTACCTCCAACAACTCGTACTTTTGGAGCAAGAAGGTTCCTGAATGGCGCCCCTAGTCAAGATACACACGCCAGAGGGGTCAGCTTAACCGTCAGCCTTGCAACTTGTGGAGGGGTTCCAGGACAAATAGTCATTATCGTGTTCCATGCCTACTAAAAGGGGAAAGCGTCGAAAGATAAACCAACAATGGAAGCCAAATGGGAACAAAGTCATCTAATCGCAACAGTGCTCCTCAGGTGCTGAAAGGGGAAAACTCCAGTAGAGAGCACACAAGGGTGACATAGAGGTATGTGACAGTCCAAAAGTGGAGACTGGGAGTTCAAGGGGAGCATGGGGGTCCCTTCTACAACATTGCGCTGAGGACGTCAGAACATCAGGTGGGGGAGAGTGTGACGGTCGGCTACTTGTTCTTGAAAATAAGGCAAGAATCTAGAGTCTTTTGAAAGTTCAGGGAAGACTCTAGAATCATGTAGAATAATATAGGAATGTCTTGTAGACTTTAGCCATGTCTAGAGTTGTATGGAGAATTCTAGAATATGGACTAAATTATAAATATTAAGGGACTTCTTATGTAAATATTAATTACACTTTGACCCTAAGTAGGAAGTATAAATAGAGAGGGTTATTTGCATGTTAGGCATCCAAAAATCAAGCATTGTAAAGCATTCTCCAAAGTAATACACAAGGCTTCTTTCAAAAACTCTTTGTTAAAGTCTTCTTATCTAGTATTCCCTTATCGGTCTTAGTAAAGAGGCTTACTAGTATTTGCAAGATCATGAAAGAGTCATGAGTAAAACGACTAGTGCCGCATAGAAATTTTAGCTTTAGTTCTAAGTCCGTGACAATAGGCCAATAATCAAACTCCAAATCTATGACATAAGAATATAGTTTTCAAGAAAATCAATCAAGAGATAAAGATCTCAACACCAACTCACCACTATGTAGTCTATTAGGCATCTATTACTAATATTTAGATGGTGTCAATGACAGGTTCATGGTTATCTCAAATCAAAATAAAATAACTAAATTCAAAAGCAAGAAATACATAAGTGATATCCTCTGAATGTAAGGGAGGACTCACCAATCAACTAATAAAAGATAAGATCCTCAGCGAAATGCCTATTGATGATCTCTAATACCTATCTCTGCATCATGAAAAGATGCAATCCCATATGAACGTCAGTACGTGAAATGTACAAGTATGTGAAATAGTTGGAAAGATAAGAATAAAATCAAGGATGCTCAACTCAACTCAAGTGTCTCAACTCAACTCGACTCAAGCGACTCAACTCAACTTAAGAGACTCAACTCAATAATCACTTCAACTCAGGAGATTTAACTCAAGATACTCAAATCAACCATCAACTCAATTCAAGATACTCAATTAAAATGTCATAAATCTAAAAAATATATATGAGTTAGATAGAGACCAATCATATACAATCTAATCTAATTAGAGTACTATCAAGACCTACTTGAGAGTTTCTCTTACAGACAACAATCACTTATGATCTAGTAATCGTACAATAAGTCAATATTTTGCCACGTTTGTTTAATATCTTACCAGGGTAAAGAACGAATCAACCAATTATGGATCCAAAACAATGAATCAAGTTCTATTAATTCAGGACAATAAGAATAAGCAAGCATTCCAACTTTAATGGATTCAATCCACTCCTACGTTTATCTATGTAGTTATCAAGTTCTAGTGGGACTCATTCTTACTCAAGTCAGTGCTCGATACTCCTCCCAAGACTCAATGCTCATAAGACAATCAATCAACTCAATAAGTCTCACATAGACTCTATCAATTCATCAGTTCTATCAAGTCAATCAATCACATCAACCTCTGAAGAGTAGATTAGACAATCATTTAGGAAGATTGTCGGGACCATCAAGTTCTATCAATATTATCA
The DNA here is from genome assembly GCA_025774065.1 of Solanum ossicruentum. Lineage (NCBI taxonomy): Eukaryota > Viridiplantae > Streptophyta > Magnoliopsida > Solanales > Solanaceae > Solanum > Solanum ossicruentum. Next base: position 18,276,865 of record JAOTQR010000011.1, on the reverse strand, counting down.
TCACCATTACAATCATACTGTCAAGGCTCTAAACTCAATCCATAGTTCATTTATATGATCTTTTAATAAATGCTACCGTGGGTTCATGAAATAATTTATGTAAATATATTTGTTAGTAAATCAAGTTCATGATGATCATTAAGCATATAAAAATGCATAAATGTATAATTTATAAGAAAACCTTAGAAGAAACATGCATGGAGACTCAATACTTTCACAATTTTCTAATTACCATTAGTGGAGGCACATGAAAGAACAATTTCATGCTTTAGTTTAGCCTTACATACTTGAAAAGTTGATATTGTTAATTCGAAAAATAACTTGCTTTTGATTTTTTTCAAAAATCCGATTTAATACTTAATTAGTTTAAGTATAAACCAAATTCCCAAAAATTTAAAGAGTCGTCACCTAATTTTAAGGATAATTAGGAAATCAAGATTAAATTTTAAAACCTAACAGAAAAGTTTTAAATATCCAAGAAATGGGTAAGGGTTCAATTTTCACTTTGAGAAGAAATTAATCACTCAAAATGACCATTAACTTGCGATTGACGATGATTAGGAAGGTAACTAACTTTTAAAGATTTGACTAAATTTGAAAGATTTGATTAAACTTGCAAAATATTGATTAAATTTAAAAGAATTGATTAGTTTTAAAAATTGACTAAATCAGCAAAACGTTGACTAAGTTCGAAAATTTAGCTAAGTCTTAAAAATATGACTAAATTTAAAAATTGACTAGGTTTGAAAAATGGGCTAATTCAAAGAGAATTGACTAACACTTGACGTATTTTGCAAGATTTTCACTAAAACCCAATTTGTAGAAAACATTTCTAACATTAAAGAGGAATCAAAAAAGGAAATCAACATAAATGACAAACATGTTGGAGAAATTAATTAGATTAAAAAAACAAGAAATAATAATACAAATAAATAAGTTAATGTTAATATTCACACAAATATGAGCAAATAAATAAATAAACAAATAACATAATCTAAAGAGAGTCAAGGATTGGACTTTCGGCCCACTTTCCTTTTTTTAATTTCCAAGAATTGGGCCTGCCTGCCCCTCTTATTTTCAGCTGCTGCCTTTTGGGCTCAGCCCATTTTCATGTGCTACTGTGTATACACATGGTATATATATGTATACAAGCTTCCAAAACCCGACAAATTGCTTCCTTTCCACATGAGTTGATAAGAGTGACTCGAAAAGAGGAGGACTAAGTCCCAATGGATTCAGATGGGATTCACATGCGATGAGAAAAGTGAAAATACATAAATAACTCAAAAATACTTAATATAAAGATATGTTAATATGGAGATATGCATATATGTTACTACTCAACAATCCAGGCAATGAAAAGAAGAAAAACATTCAGTAAAAGAGGACAAATAAGGGAGGATAGGGACCAAACTTCATAGGGTACAAGAAAAAAAGCCTTCATATAATCAAATTCAACTTAGACAAAGCTAAATCAACTTCCCTGCTCCAAAAATTACTGTTTTGAAATTGACAAATCTTAATCACATGTCCAGAAGAACCAAACTTTAGATGAATAGAAGATTTAAACAAAACATGAACAAGCACCTGTTGAGTGGGTCCCTCTAACTGGAGGGCCCACACATTTTTTTAATCAAAAATGGCGACCATATGTCAATTGTTCCAACATGAGCAATTGCAAATTGAATTGCAAGTTATTCCAACCGTGTTTCCTTAGTCAAGAAAGACAGGCAGTAATTTAACTACAAAAGGAGCATTCAGCTCCTTCATTTACACACCACAAGAGGAGAAGAGAAGAGAGGAAAAAATGTAAAGAGCCACAGAGAGAGAAAAATACATTGAGTGTTTTTCTTTTGTGAGGTATTTCATAGACTATAAAATAAAATAGTCTGTGAAGAAAAAATTATAGTGTGTGCTTGGAAAATATTTTTCCTAAAAGAAATAGTGTGTCACTATTTTTTTGGTATTTTTCTCTGATAGTCTACTATTTGTAATAGTAGAAGAAATACTTTTCTCTGAGTGCCTACTATTTGTAATAATAGAAGAAATTGTACACTTGTAACTACTATTTGTAATAGTAGAAGAAATATAGTTGAAGTGTTGATTCGTGGACGTAGCCCAAAAAATTTTGGGTGAACCAAATTAAATTTTCTGGTGTCCATTTTGCTTTATTTATTCCTCCTAAATTTTATTTTCCGTTCCACTGCGTGAGACCTAACAACTGGTATTAGAGCCGAGGTTCTGTCTGATTATGCTTTGTGGCTGCAGGAGGGGGAGATCACAAGATTGTGTGTGATCAGAGTTTAAGGGGAGGTCGGTGGTTAATGCCTTGTATCGAAAGTCTTCTTGTCATGTGATGGTACAGGCGGCGTGTCCCGCAAGTTGTTGCGGCGGTACAAGATGGTGCCAGATCCAAAATTATTGTCTGCTCCTTTGCGCGGTCCCCAACAAGTGGTATCATAGCCTAGGTTCGGAGGGCAGGTGTGATGGACCGACGCGTGCGACATTTTCGTTGTGAAAACATGAACAAAGATCTGCAAGGATGTCTTGTATTAAAAGTCTTCCTATCAAGTGAGAACAGGCGGCGTGTCCCGCAGGTTGTTGCGGCGGTACAAGATGGTGGCAGATCCAAAATGATAATCGCTAGAGGGAGAGCTCACAAGATTGTGTGTGGCCAGAGTTTGATGTGGAGGTCTACAATAATGCCTTGTGTCGAAAGTCTTCTTGACAAAATGGTGGTCAAGTGGCGTGTCCCACTAGTTGATAGTGGCGGTGCAAGATCGAAAACAGATTTAGCTGGTGATGTTGACTCTTGACTCGAGAGAGTCTACATTAGGTTACCTGATTACATTTGCAGGGGGAGCTATGGCATGACAGTCGAAATTACAAAAGTGTGTAGCCCTCCATTTGTCGGGAGGGGTAATTTGTTAAGTGGATCCCTCCAACTGGAGGGCCCACACGTTTTCTTTCAGTCAAAAATGGCAACCACATGTCAATTGTTCCAACTTGAGCAATTGCAAGTTGAATTGCAAGTTGTTCCAATCGTGTTTCTTTAGTCAACAAAGACAGACAGTAATTTGCCAATAAAAGGAGCATTCAGCTCCTTCATTTGCACACCATAAGAAGAGATGAGAAGAGAGGGAAAAAATGTAGAGAGCCATAGAGAGAGAAAAATACATGGAGTATTTTTCTTCTGTGATGTATTCCATAGGCTATAAAATAAAATAGTCTGTGAAGAAAAAATTAGAGTGTGCGCTTGTGAAATGTTTTTCCTAAAAGAAATAGTGTGTCACTATTTTTTTGGTATTTTTCTATGATAGTCTACTATTTGTAATAGTAGTAGAAAAACTTTTCTCTCAGTGCCTACTATTTGTAATAATAGAAGAAATATAGTTGAAGTGTTGATTCGTGGACGTAGCCCAAAGGTTTTGGTTGAACCACGTTAAATTTTCTGATATCCATTTTGCTTGATTTATTACTCCTAAATTGTATTACCCGATCCGCTGCGTAAGTCCCAACAACACCGAATCATAATCCAAAATTCGAACTCACAGTAGATAAGAGATGAAGTTATCTTATTAGAAATGGGAGAACAGAAGGGAGATAAACTTTCCATCATGTAGACTGCACCCTGATTTCAAGTTTAAAGGGGAAATGTGCAATAAAGAAAATAGGAATAGGGGAGGATTTTCACACAATGAGAGAGAGAATTTAAGTTAAGAAAGTACTAATGATACTAGAACCTCACAGATTGGTCTCTTCTACTTGCTAAATGAAGCAACACCTACTGTGAAGCAAACAGAAAAGAGGTAAACCAGCAGCTACGACATGAATTAAACCAATTTCTATCCCTTTGGAGAAGCTGGGAAACAGACCTTTTGAAATCAAGGAAAAAAGAGTTCATGCCCACACACAACAAATTCGAATATGGGAATCAAACCAAAACATGTAATGAAGATTCAGGATTTCAAAATTAATTAAGGAAGGCGTGTTCAACGAATCAGAGACAATGAGAGCCTGCTAACACTCACATTCAAACATATACTTTAAGAGAAAGTGAGTATCAGATTCCTTCAAGATACAAGCAGATTGCTTCAAGAAAAAGGATACAAAACAATAAAGTATTGACTGATTGAGTCAATCTTATATTAGAACTAGTTAAAAAAAACACATATATGGATATACAAGAAAGACCAGTACAGATTTCTCATTTAAAGTTCAAAGCACAGGAGCTAGAATGAAGATTGAAACAGGGGTGGGAAAAGGAGACATCACAGACATACTGATTTGAAACTATTTCATCATAGCTTAAGCTAACATTAAAACGACGACAACAACAACATTATTCCAATGCCTCAAAGGCTTACGCCCGTTGCGGGGTAAGGAGTGGGTCGAATGTACGCAACTTGACTTATATGTTTAAAAATATAGCGCGATTATTTCCAAATGACCCATAATGAGCGTCAAAAGTTGCATTAATTAATTGTTACTTCACAATTGAAAGAAGCGCAGACGGTTTAAAGAGTCATTTTGTTTTATTTCAATATATCTCAAATCCAAAAAATAGTGAATCTTTGGTTCAATCTAAGATGGATGGAAATAAGCTAACATTAAAGACATGACTTTAAATGCGAAACCGTGGAAAACGATCATTTTGAAACTAAACTTAACCGGAAAGCTTGAAGTTGATTAAGAAACACGAAACCGACGTAATACTGACATTTATTATGTGGTCACTACGCAAACTACTGACACTACAGTGGTGGCAACATGTAAGCCAGGTTAGGACTGCGTGCGTCCGAACCCCAACCCCTCATTAATATGATATTGTCCGCTTTGGGCCGAATCGCCATGCATCATGCATACTAATATATAAGATATCGCCTTAATTACCCAAAAAAAGAAAGAGAGAAAGAATTTATTTTTAAAAAAAACAGAGAGAGAGAAAATAAAAAGAAAAAGAAAAATATGGAAAAAAAAATAGTTAGAATGGGTAGGGTGGGACGGATAACATAAGGATATGGGCGAGTTAAAGTTATGTGGTGCAAATTGAAATAATACTTAAAAGAATTAATACGACATTAAGATGAATTGTTAATTTATACAAATTTAAATAAATTTTCTCTTTTGTTATTGTAGTATTTATCACATCAAATCGAATCTTTTCCCCTTTCTTACATTAAATTTCAAAAGAAAAAATAAAAAAAGAAAAGACCTCACTTTGTCATCAATTGTACTCTTTTTGCCTGTAAAATTTTTTTATCTTCTAAAATCTTTTTTTTTCAAAAAAAAAAAGGTTTTTGGCATACATGATTTTTTTTATTGGATGTTGACTAAAAAAGTTTGAACAATCTATAATTTATTGAAATTGAATTGTGATGCAGAGACCCAAAGTGAATATTTGCTTTAAAAACAAACCTTTTTACAACAACAACATACCCAGTTATATCCCACAAGTGGGGTTTGGGGAGGGTAGACTGTACGCAGATCTTACTGCTACCTCATAGAAGTAAAGAGGTTGTTTCCTAAAATCCTCAGCTCAAAACCTATAAGCAGAAAGACTAGATATGCCAAAGTGAAATGCAAGGTAAGAAACAACAAGTGTGACTAACAATGAATATTACAAGACAGTAAGTAACTATGATAAAACTAACACATATACGCTGGATAAAAAAAGAAAAGGAATAATAATAGTTCAAATAATACAAACGCTAATAATACTAAGAAGAAGAAGACCAAGGAGAAGAATAGGAAGAAGAAGAAGAACTTAGCCTGCTACTCTAATTCACGACCTCCACTTCTCTCTATCTAAGGTCATGTCCTCAGTGAGGTCGAGTTCTGCTATGTCCTGTCTGATCACCTCCCCCCATTACTTTTTTGGTTTACCTCTACCTCTCCGAGTGGCTCTCATAACCAACCTCTCGCACCTCCTAACAGGAGCATCGATACCCTTTCTCTGCACATGTCCGAACCATTGCAGTCTCGCTTCCCTCATCTTATCCTCTATTGGGGCCACCTCCAGTTTCTCCCGAATAGCCTCATTCCTAATCCTGTCACTTTTGGTGTGACCGCACATTCATCTCCGCATCCGCATCTCTGCGACATGCATCTTCTGAACATGAATATTTTTAATCGGCCAGCACTCCACCCCATACAGCAGCGCTGGTCTAACCACCACTCTATAGAACTGACATTTAAGTTTGGGTGGTATCTTTTTGTCACACAATACTCCAGAGGCCAGCCTCCATTTAGTCTGTGCTACCCCAATACGTTGTGTGACATCATCATCGATATCGCCACTACTCTGGATGATGGATCCCAAATACTTAAACTTATCCTCTTGGGGATAGGTTGAGTGGCAAGCCTCACCTCAGAGTCCTCTTCCTCCCTCTCTACACTGAATTTGCACTCCAAGTATTCAGTTTTGGTCCAACTCAATTTGAATCCTTTGGACTTCAAGGCGCGTCTCCAGGCCTCCAACCTTTCATTAACTTTAGTCCGAGACTCATCAATTAATACTATGTCATCAGCAAATAGCATACACCAAGGTACCTCTTCCTGTAAAGATCGTGTCAGCTCATCTAATACCAAGGCAAAATATATATATAAAGTTTTAGGAACCTTTTTGAAATCAAAAATTAGTTTTAGGATTATTTTTTTTAAAATAATCAACATTTAACAAAAAGGACAAATATGCACTGTTTGTTTGATGAAGATATATATGCACCACTTTGAAAATATAAAAGGAATATTTGCTTTGAATCGTAACATCAACAAATATATTTACCTCTTTTCCTTAATCAAATTAATATTGCTGCTTAGCAAAGAAAATATTTTGGGGAAAGCTAATAAAGTTAAGGAAAATTATCATCGAATATATTACCTTAACGATCTTTTATTAAAAAAAAATGGGGATAGGAGATTACAGTGATGAGAATCGAACACTTACCAACAAGATGGAAGTTCAGGAAATCAACCAACTGAACTACTAAGATTTCCCTATTGCATAAATGATCATAGTTATTACAAGTAAAAAAAATAAAAGGATAGAAAACATTGTGGAACAGATAGGTTGAAGTCTTCGCAAGTTTCAGTCAAATTTGCATTACTTGGTTGATAGTAGTTGATGGGAACAATTTCTTGTAAGCCACACCTAGAGCCACATTAGTAGTACTATAACCACCATCAATAATTAAGTTCAAACCGCTCACATATTTAGAATCATCACTTGCCAAATACAACACTCCATTTGCCACATCTTGTTCATCCAATAAAGCTCCTTTCAAATTCCCTCCTTCCACAAACCATTTCTCCCCCATTTCTCTATCAACTAATCCAAGTGCGTTCATCGCAAGGGGTGTACAAATATAATGAGGAGAAACACAATTAACTTTTATTCCATATTTTCCTAATTCGATTCCGATGTTCTTAGCAAGCCCTAAAACGGCATTTTTTGATGCGGCATACACGTGCGGGACAATACCGTACAGTACTGTCGCAGTACTTGCTGTGAATATAATCGAACCTTTTATATTTGACGAAATCATCACTCTAGCAGCATGTTTCGCGCATAAGGCGGCCCCAACAACGTTTACATCAAACACATTCTTGATTGTGTCGTAATCTACATCTAAGATGCTGGAAATTGGCTTACCTGCTATACCAGCATTACTGAACATTATGTCTAGCTTACCAAATTTGGCAATTGTTGCATCTACTGCATTTTTAACGTCTGATTCAATCGCGACATCACAATGGAAAAACATTATATGTTCTCTGCCAATTTCTTGTTCTAAGGAAGTTCCAAGATCATCCTGAATATCTGCAATTGTGACTTTTGCACCATGTTGAACAAAAAGTTTAGCTGTAGCTGCTCCTATGCCACTAGCACCACCTGTTATAATTGCTACTTTACCCTCTAACCTGTATAAATAAGTTCAACTAGAGATTAGTACCATCATTAATTTTTCTAAGTGTGTAGAAAAAAGAAGAAGATTATGAATTAGGGAAGAAGAAAGAAATTAACTTCTTGGCTACTGGGGATTGAAGAGAAGAGGTGGCCATTTTTTCTCAAGCAAATAATATGTGTTCTGCATATATTAGAGGCTCTATTTATAAGAAAATAGCACCGCTAAAGTTAGAAAGATAGTTGTAAAAAAGAGTAATTCTCCACAAGAAGTTGTAATATCTCACATTAGGTAATCCTTAACCCTTTGTCGTGAATAAGACTGCAATATGTTCTTGTGCGCCAATATGAAATATCTAAATAATGATTTCAAATTTAAATCGTAGCAAGAGGATATTTTCTGAGTCACCATTGATAGCGACATATTTGAGAACGCCAAACTTCAGATATTTTATTCGAAATTGATTCATATAATTAAAGAAGATAACATATTTTATTCATATAAATTATTTTATTGAGAAAAAAAACTAAAATTAAATTATTTTTTATTATAAAAAATAATTTTTACAATAAATTAAAAAATTGAGGCAAAAAAGTATTATATACCTTCTCACCTTAATTTACATCGATAAATTAATATAATTTAATATAAATACTCAATGTGAATGAGTCTGAATTTACATCTAATGAGTTGCTGAGTGCAATGCACTATATAGGGCCAAATTTAAATTTACAAGGATACTAGTGAATAATCAATATCTAGTTCTTTCTGCTGATGGGTTTTGTGTTGAGGATTTTGGGAAACAACCTCTCTACTTATATGAGGTAGCGGCAAGGTCTGCGTACAATCTACCATCCCCAGACCCCACTTGTGGGATTTCACTGGATATGTTGTTGTTACTAGTGAATAGTTAAAATATCTTTGCATCTAAATAATACTCACACTATCCTATTTTACGTGACATTTTTTTCTTTTTGTCCATTCCAAAAAGAATATTACCTTATTGTAATTGGAAATAATTTATCTTTAAAATTTTTTTGTACCCTTAATGAAATGATTCTCTGTCGCACAAATATCTAAGAGTAATTTTAAAAGTCTTTTTTCTTAAATATCGTACAAAATCAAATGGTGCCACATAAAATGGGACGGATTTTTCACATTTCTTTTTAATTGTCAGAATATAATTTGATATAACTTTTAAAAAATTAATTAGAAGTATAGTTTGACTTATATGTCCTGTATTAATCTTTTAATTTTAGAATAATTAATATCAATGATAAATTTTTTTAAAAAAATTAATTTTCTTTTGATTATTTAAATTGATAATTATTTTAAAATATATAATTTTAATATATATGATAATTAAAAAAATTATTATTATAGTAATAATTATTGGCCTTATTTTCTTTTTGTACAAATAATTGCAAATGAAGACGTTGAAATTTTTGATTGACAAGCACTTGGCCTTTGGTGTGGCCAAAAATATCTTGGGATTATTGATAAATCAAAAGATGAAGAAATTGGGGATAAATCATTTTCAAATTGGCTTGCATATTTCTTGTGATTTGATGTGAAGTTTACACATTTATGCTTATTTCTTCATTTACTTTTTTTTTCCTCTAAGAAATTTTTAAAAAAAAATTATAAAATTTTCAAATGTGTAATAAAATTTGACTTTTGTAGATTGGGTGTTGGAATTGACACGGCTTCATATAAACATTTCAAGAGCTAAATTATCATGATACATTTAATAATAGATAAAAATGATTTATGAATTATTAGTGGTTAAAATGAATTTACAACCACCTTTCAATTGAAGTATGGAGTCTGGAGATTCCTATAAATATTTATGCAGGTTTAGAATAATATTAAGCAATATATGGTGTGAATAAACATCTGTTATACAGAAAAAAAAATTTCAACAATAGATAGATAATTTTATTTTTGCATTATCTACTTATCGCGTAAATACTTAGGGACAGTTTGGTAGCTGGTTAAGCCCCAATTTAATACATGAATAACTTTAATTATTCATGTATTGCCTTTATCGTTATTTGGTTTGTAAATAGAATAAAAGTTATTCATGTACTAATTTTATACAATGTTTGATTGATATACTTTAAATGATGTATAAAAGTTATTAATGTGTTAATTTTATATAGTGTTTGATTGTGTTTTAGTAAGTCTACATCACAAAAATTCACATAACTTATGAGGGAATCTATGTATAATTTTATGTGGGGTATAAGGTGGAATAAGTTATATGGCTATTAGTTATATATAGATTAAAATAATAAAATTACACATTTACCCTTATCAATTTACTTTCAGAATTTTTTCTTTCTTTTTAATTTAAATATGCATTCAACGGAAACATATTTATATTAAATGTAGATCAAAATGAAAAGCGTTAACTAGGAATTCTTATGGAATTGGTGGCCATTCTCAATACAAATGTCAGCTTTATTTTTTTTCAAATCATTTTTTATTATTTTCTTATTTTAAAAAAAAAACTATTTATTTACTTTTTTTAAAAAAAGAGTTGGAAGTCTTTCCTAGAGCCATCAATATGGGCTAGGATCATTGGGTTGACCCAACCTAATTCGAGATTTAGCAATGTTGGATTAAGATTTTTTAAACCTATTTAAAAAATAGACTTTTTAGCCCGACTCAAATAAACATGTTGATTTATGGGGCTTTTGCGATATGGGTTGGGCCAACCCGTGGGATGAATTAAAAATAATTAAAAATAAAAATAAAATAGAGTATTAAAATAATAATAGTCCAAACTCAAAATTCATATAAAAATTTTAATATTTAAAATTTTAGATACAAATT
>JAOTQR010000011.1:18251996-18266020 GCA_025774065.1 Solanum ossicruentum | reverse complement strand
AGTATATTGCTTATTGATGGGTGGTAACCCGAGGGGTGGAAGAATCACCTAGCCAGGGTCGATCCTATCACGGGGGAGGGGGGTAGCCCAAGGGGTGAAAAGAAAAGCCTAGCCAGGGCCGATCCTGATATAGATTTACCACTGAACAGCTGGTCATTTGTATTACTTGTTGTGCACAGATTATACAGAAAAGGTAAAGTAATAAAAGAACATAAAGTACATGATCCCACTATATAAATAAATGTGGTCTCTTATCCTTACATCAGTGCATAGTTTCATTTGAGTTGTTATTTCATATACAATATTTCCTGCCTTACATATTCAGTACATATCCCGTACTGACATCTCTTATGGGGGACCTGCATTTCATGCTGTAGGTACAGATGTTAGTAGATCTCCCTAATAGGAGTAAAGAATATCCAGCTGCTGTTACCAAGTTCTAGGTTGCTACGGAGCTTGGTGTGTCTAGAGCTTATATTTTTTTGTTGTACAATTAGTCGAGGCGGAGCCTATCCTGACCCTTAGATACTTTTCCTTATCTAGAGACTTTGTAGACTATGTAAATTTAAGTGTGGTCATGTCTCGTACTTTAGACAATGTGGTCCCAACGGCCTAGCCATATGCATTTCCTTTTGGCTTGTTATTACTGTTTAAAGGCATGTTGAATGTAAAAATCCCTTATAATATGTATAGAGAGGGCATGGATACAGGTTGGTTTTCCCGAGCCTTATCGACAACGGGTGTCAGTCCGCCTTAACGAGATTTTGGGCGTGACACAATGGAAGGAGGCTTTTCCTTTTTACATCTGGAACATTTGGCTAGTGAGGAATGAATATATATTCAGGACTCATGCTCAACCACGTTTAACATAATCTCCTTATGTCCATGCAATAGAATACAAAACACTAGTGGATAAAACTAGTGGTTTTATGAAAGCAAGTACAGAGTATGTAAATGAAACCCCCCAACATTAGGATACAAACTAAATACAGATGGTTCCTATGGTAGCAATACAAAGATGGGAGGAATAGAGGGTGTACTTAGGGATGCCAACGGGGAATGGATACTAGGTTTCACAGGTAATACCTTGGACTCAGATATTATAAAAGAGAATTACTGGCACTGATTCAGGGTTTAAAAATAGCCATATCAAGAAACCTAAAGCCCCTAGAAATAAGTATTGATTGCAAGCCATCATATTCCTGATATACACAGACATAGATTCTAAATATGCTAACATGTTGATTGATTGAAGGGATCTTCTTCACGAGATGGGAAACCCCCAAATTAGTCACAACTTTCATGAAACAAACAGCATTGCAGATGCACTGGCCAAAGAGGGAGCAAACATGTATATACTGAAGCCTCTAAATATTTTGGAAGACCCGCCACATTTTGTGCAACGAAAGCTAGATGCTGACAAGGAAGGAAATTTTTTTGTTAGACTAAAAAGTCACTCGATCACTAGTAGGCCGAGCTATGTTAATGATATTATTACTTTTGACTGCTCTGTTCCCCGGGGGCATACTTCTAACAGTACATCTGCACTGCCCGTAACTTGTAATGATGCATATTAGTTAATAATATAATATATCTTTTAAAACCAAAAAAAAAAATCAGGGATAACTTATTCATACTAGTTATTATTATAAATTATTCCAAATTTTATAACTAAACAAGAGATTAAAAAATACTGAAAGTTTATCTCAAAACTATCTCCCTCATCCATCACACCAAATAACTTTTCCACGAGATTAAAATTAGATTTTGTTTTTGCAAAACTTATAAATTGGAATATTGCTATACATCCCCTTATCAATATTCAGTCATATTAACATTTTTTTTTTATCATTGGTCCAAGACACAATCATTTTGACTTTTAAAAAATCCACACATCTTAATAAATTATCAAATTCAAAAGTATATTTGGTGATAAAATTATATATTCTTTCTTTCATATTAAAAAAAAATCATTTAATATTTACTATTTCACTCAAAAAATTATTTTTCTTTATTCAAAAAATAACTATCATAGCTATTACGTTGAAAGTATCTATTTTCTAAATAAATATACATATAACCATATATATCTAAATGTATTAAACAAAGATAATATAACCAACATAAACTGCACATGTGTTTCCCTTTATGTTCAAATGTATTATGCCCTTTGTCTCAATTTTATGTGGTACTTTTTTTTTTGGTTCATCAAAAAAAAATCATCTTACTCTAATTAGAAATAATTTATCGTTAAAATTTCTCTTACTCTTAGTGAAATGATTCTCAGTCACATAAATATCTAAGAATGATTTTAGAATATATGTTTTAAAAGTTTTTCTTTTTTTCTTAAACACCGTATTAAGTCAAAAGATACCACATAAAATGAGACGTCAGTGAAGTTACAAAAATCTTTGTATGAGATGAAAGGAACAATTTGGAATTAGTTGTCTTAAGAGCCTTACCAATACAACATCAATATAAAACATATCAAATTTAAGGTACAACATAAACTACTTTGTACTACCTTATGATTACACTAATTTGTTGGCAATTGATGGAAACAATTTCTTATAGGCCTCAGTTATAGCCACATTAGTTGTACTATAACCACCATCAATAATTAGGTTCAAACCACTCACATATTTGGAGTCATCACTTGCCAAGTACAACACTCCATTTGCTACATCTTGTTCATCTAACAAAACTCCTTTCAAATTTCCTGCTTCTGCAAACAATTCATCAGCCATTTGTCTATCAAACATATTCCCAGATGCATTCAGCATAGATGGTGTGCCAATTCCATAAGGTGAAACACAGTTAACTCTTATTCCATATTTCCCTAATTCGACTCCAACATTTTTTGAAAGCCCCAAAACTGCAGTCTTTGACGCTGTATAGATGTGTGGCGTATTACCATAAGACACCGTTGCTATACTTGCTGTGAAAATAATGACTCCTTTTTTTTCCGGAATCATCACTCTAGCAGCATGTTTCGCGCAAAAGAAGGCTCCAACAACGTTTACATCAAACACCTTCTTGATTATATCGTAATCCACATCTAGAATGCTGGAAACTGACTTATTGGCTACACCAGCGTTACTGAACATTATGTCGAGCTTACCAAATTTGGCAATTGTTGCATCAACAACATTTTTAACATCAGATTCAATCGCGACATTACAATGGACAAACATTATGTGTTCTTTGTCAATTTCATTTACTAATGAATTTCCGAGATCATCCTGAATATCTGCAATTGTTACTTTTGCACCATGTTGAACAAATAGTTTAGCTGTGGCTGCTCCTATCCCACTAGCTCCACCTGTTATAACTGCTACTTTCCCTTCTAACCTGAAAAAATGAGTTTAAAAAATAGAGATTAGTACTGTCATTTTCTAAGTGTAGGCAAAAAGAAAGAGAATAACCTTTTGGCTATTGGGGATTGAAGAGAAGAGGTGGCCATTTTCTCAAGCTTGAGAGCTGTGTGTTCTACATATGAGAGCCTCTATTTATTAAAAAAAAAACTTACTATATGTATCATATTTAAAAATATTTACTATTTAGCAATATGATTTTAGTATATATATAATTCATTTGTAATACATAATATAGATTTTTTAATCAAAATATAAGTTTAATATATTTTAATACACTTATAATACATCTCTATAATTTTAATACATCTTTTATACATAGTGTAAGTCATTTATATTACATGCATAACACATTTTAAATATCTAACACAGTTTTTAATCAAAATAATTATAATGCATTTTAATACATTTATAATACATATATATAATTTACTTTTGATACATAATACGTTTGTTCTTTTTTAGAATTTACTTCCTCTGTCTCATAATAACTGAATTTGTGAGGTAATGTATATATATTAAGGAAAATATTCAAACACAAAATTTAAACCATACTTTCCACTATTGTCTTTTTGTGAAATCATAAATATGTAGTGTAATTTATCTCCTAGAAAATATAAAACTTCATAAAAGGGCAAATATGAAAAAAGTTTCACATATTCTTTTTGAACTTTAAACAATTTAACTATTTTGAATATTGAAAAAAGTCTCAAAAATTCAATTAATTTGAAACAAAGGGAGTACTACATAAAGAATCTTTCATCAACTGATTAACGATTTAGAGTTAATCGACAAATTAACCTCGAAAAATGCATAATAATATTGTATATCATGTATATGATCACTGCAAAAGAAAAAAAAAACCTTGGCTATACTGATGTAAACTAAAATGTAGTTATATAAATGTAATATATAGTGTTGGGTTATGTAATTTTGAGAAACTCTCACAAAGTTCTTAAAATTTTTATTAATTTTTCTTTTAAAATTTTATATTCGATATTTGATATTTATATTAGAGTTTCAATTAAATTTATATCGCACCCTATGCGACCCATTGGAAGTGCAATGCTTCCAATAATTTTTTTTCATACATAACACCAAACGCAAAATCTGATCAAACGTCTTTTAACCCTCTAAAAATAAGTAGTCAATTGATGATGTCTTGGGATAAGCTCAGTAAAGTCGTACTTATTTGAAAATAGATTTTCTAGATAAGAACCTACTAGGATGAGGTCGACAAAGTTAATGCTGGTGGATTCTTTCAACTTTTTAGGAAAGAGACAAATTAGTTGGAATTGGTGAGGGTTTGGAAACTAGTTTTAGCATATTATAGATCTATGATGCAATTCAATTTTATAGTGCACTAGATAAGTCCGTTGTTTATCTCTAAGAAAACTTTTTAAAATTATATGTATATATATAACACCTCATAAATTTTACGTTGATGATTCGAACTATTCAGCGTAAGCATATCAACTTATGGTTTAGGATCATAGCATTAAGTTAAGTTCGTAACTTTCCGACTAACTAAGTTTTTTGCATGAGTTCATATAAGAGTCAATTTCAAATATTAGTATCTCTCAAATAATAAAGAGTTAGGTGTTTCATGACTTATAAAATTAAAGGTCTACGAATATTCTTTCCAACACTACTATCTGTTTATTAAAACGAGTTCAAAATAAAATGCTATGACCTTTTTACAGTGACACTCCCAACAAAAATTGTATGGGCATAACAATCTATCTTAAGATTATAAGTCTCACATTGGCATAAACACATGAGAGATGTTGCGTATATAAGTAAACATACCTTTTAAAGTCATGAGGTCCTAGACCCAAAGTGGACAATATCACTGGCGGGCCAGTCAGTAACAGATGGTATAAGCTACTCCTGTGTCAGCCTTGTCGATGTGGGTCGGAGTTTAACTAAGTTTAAGCGAATCCCGATGAGATGGAGCAAACCCCAGTGATGAGTCTAGGTGAATCCCATGTAGTTGAGCAAACCTCACCAAGGACAGTGAGTCTATAGAGGGGATGTATGTAACAAGTGTTTGTAAGTGTTGTCAAGTGCTGACGTCCATTTAGGCTTGCAACTTTTCATGATGTAGAGACAGGTATTAGAGATCATCAACAAACGCTTCGTTGAGAATCTTATCTTCTATCAGTTGATTGGTCAGTCTTTCACTACATTAGGAGGATACCACTTATGGCTTTCTTACTTATGAGATTAGTATTTTTATTTTGATTTGAGATAGCCATGAACTTGTCATTGACACCATCTAGATAGTAGTGACAAAGACTTCATAGGCTAGACAATATTGATGAGTTAATCTTCAGATCTTTATCTCTTGACTGATATCCGTTTAAACTATTCTTATATTATAGATTTGGAGTTAGATTGTTGGCCTATGGCCTCTATACATTGAGTTAAATTGATGATTTGATTTCTGCATTTATTATTTCTTTATTTTAAGTCTTCCGCTGATTTGAATGAATGTGTGATTAGGCCAAGTGGCTCTCTCACCCGTTAATTCAAAAAAAATGATTTTCGAAAATTCGATTTAATACTTAATTAATTTAAGTATAAATCAAATTCTCGAAATTAAAAGAGTCGCCACCTAGTTTTAGGGCTAATTAGGAAACCAAGTTTAAATTTTAAAACCAAACAGAAAAGTTTTAAAATATCCGAGAAATGGGTAAGGGTTCAATTTTCACTTTGAGAAGAAACTAATCACTCAAAATGACCGCTAGCTAATGGTTGTTCAATAATTAGGAAAGTTAGCTAACTTTTAAAGATTTGACTGACTTTGAAAACAATTGACTAATTTGAAAAAACTGACTAATTTTGCAAGAATTGACTAAATTTTGAAATAATTGACTAAAATTTGAAAGAACTTGACTAAATTTGAAAGAATTGACTAAATTTGAAAAAGATAGACTAATTTTGAAAGAATGAACTAAGTTAGCAAAAGTTGACAAAGTTTTAAAATTAACTAACACTTCAAATCCCAAAAAATAAATTGTATGAATAATTTCAACACTTAAGAAAATCATTATTAATGAAGATTAACATAAATGGAGGCAATATTGGAGAAACAAATAGATTAATAACAAATAATAAAACAAATAAATATAATAAAGTTAGTGTCAATCAACAAATATCATAAATAACATTGATAAATATAAAAGAAGGAAAGAGAGAATAAAAATAAAGATTGGGCTTTGCAGACCCAATCTTCCACCTGCCCCAGTTTCTATATTTTTGGGCCTACTTAGCCCATTTAAATCTGTCCCAACTGCTGCTGCCTGCTGAAATGGGCTTTTAGCCCACATTACTGTGATATACACCAAGTGTATATATGGTCTATATTCTGAATTTTCAGTGTATACTAGCTTGTATACTGATGTATACCGATTTATACAAGCCCCTTTATGCTTCCAAGACTTATATATCGCTGCTAATAACTCCAGGGAGGCGCTAGACGCAAGGATGGAGTCCCGAGGGGCTCGACACAAGATCGCATACAAAGGAAAAATAAATAACGTATAAGCAACCAAACACATCCGAGATTAAAAGTTATATTTTCAGTTGTTTTCGAAGCAAAAGTATGGCTTTGGTTAATATTCAGAGTTCGAAAGCTTGAATCGAAATTCCAATAATTTCAGTAGTTATATGGTGAAAATAACGCTAGAAATGATCTTGTTGTAATTTTTGAAGTTTTCCAGGGCAGTTTTGATATTTTGAGTTTTAAACTAGTTTTATTGAGTTTTATCAATAATTTTGTCGAGGAGACCTCAGAATCAAATTTTAATGATTCTGTTGTGTTTGGATCGTTGTTTTTGATACAGATACATGTCTGATTGTACATTTTGGTTTCCGAATGGACCCCAGGGGTTCATTTCAAGTCTTAAAGTATTACTAGTTGGGAAATCTAGTGCAACTACTCTCTGCGTTCCCGTCGTATTCTCTGCATTTGTGGAAGATCACTTTCTTTGACGTCCGCATTCACGGAGGTACTGTCTGCGTTCGTGAAAGGTATTGAACCCCCTTCGTGGAGTGTTGACACTTATTGACTTCGGCATTCGCGAAAGCTTATCCGCGTTAGCGGAGAAGGTTTCGTTCCTGGACAATTTTATTGCATAAAACCACTATATTCAAGCGTTTTTGGGCAATTTTTGAAGAGCCGCTTTTCATGAAAAACATTTTGGTACGTGTTTCTAACATTAAATTAATTCATTTTCATCACTTTTATATTGATTTTATCTTGAATTTCATGATTTTGAATATTTAAAATTGGATTTTTGTCATGCCTCATGAGGGTACAATGTTAACTCTAAATCACAATTTTGTACATAAGGTCATATTACATAGATAAATATTTTTCCAGTGCAATGATAGTGTAAAGTTTTCTTTACACTTTGAATATGTTCGCTTCGTTCTATTTTAATTGTTATGTTACCTTTTTTCATGCTTATTAAAAGAGAGAAAGACAAAAATATCTTTAAATTATGTGAAAGTGAACAAAAATATTATCAGATAAAAGCTTGAACTAAAAATGTTCATGCTATCAATAATTTAGTTAAAAAATTTAGATAGTACAATTTTATGCCAATAAATATCTTTTTTAAGAGCCTGCTATATTCTAATAATTCAGTTATATATGAATTGGAGGAGGTAGTATTTATTTTAAAAACAGGTTTCTAGATAAGAACCTAGTCTAAGTGAGGTAGGCAAAGTTAATACTGATGGATTTATTTTTTTAAAATTAAATTAAGTGACAAAGGCATCGGTTGTTTTGTGAAGGATGAGAATTAGTTTTGGAATTATATATAGATGTATCCAATTTAGTGCAGCAACAATATTGCAGACGAGAGCTCTAGGATGCAATTTAATTTGGAAAAATTATGGCAGATAAATAAATATATATTAGTTAATTAATTAACTAATATAGTTATAAGTTAAATTAATTACGGCTCACAACAAATATTTAGCAATAATTATATTTTGAGTTTTGAATAATTTGTAGAATTTATACAAATGACAAATCCTTTTTTCTTTGATAATAATCTTAATTTTTATGTATGAACATGAAACAAAAATGAATAATCTGACTCATTTGTAGTCATATCAGTTATCAATAGGATGTTGTCTCAATTCATGAGAAAAAACTAGTCATGTAGAGTGTTACTCAAAGGAAATTCTAAACATGATGAATAGCGGTATTCACGTGTATGTTTGGATTGATTATTGGTCACAATTAAAACCAAACTAATTTAAATCGGTTTTTAAATTCTCAAAATCAAATCAACCAAATTATAATATACATTTATCGATTTGGTTGTTATTGATTTTGGTTTGGTTTGGTTTGGTTCATTAGTCGTTCATTAACCATAAACAAAATTAAAAGCAATGATATATTTAAAATGGTGAAAAAGTGACAACAATTCATTCAAAACGAAAAATAGTTAGAACGACTGATATTATAGAACTTTCAATCACTAAATTTACTGTGAAAAAAGTTTCAAAATTCACCATTTTGATTGAGAAGAAAGAGCTAGTGACATTTCTAGTCCATCAAGAATTGTCATAGACATTCATATATATAAAATTAATAAGATAAATATTTTTGTTTTGATCATTTATTAAAGAGAAACACAATCAGAAGGAAATGCAGTGAGATTGAAGAAGAAGATTGAGAGAACAAGAAGATCGAGAGAGATTGAGAGGAAAGGAATTAGGGATTTCTTATTCCTCAAGTGTATGTATGAAGCATTGTATCAGTGCTTATGCACTACTTGTATGTACAGTAAATATACAAGTATGTGTATGTACAATACAATGTATATCCTATTGTGTAGTCTACTCTATGGGATTAATTCCCAATCTTTACTTTAACTAATTAACTCCCTAACTAACTAACTTCAACCAACTAACTAACTCCAATTAAACTAACAACAACTTAACTAATGATCAACTAAGTAATCTCAATACTCCCCCTCAAGATGGACGTATCGAAGAGATTCAATAATCCAAGCTTGCCTTGTAAGAACTCTTGTTGTGTTCAACTTAATGCCTTGGTAAGTAGGTCTACTTGCTGATCCTTAGTGTGAACATAGATGGTCTTGATAAGCCCCTTTTGGATCTTCTCTCGAATGAAATGACAATCGATCTCTATGTGTTTGGTACGCTCATGGAAGACCGGATTAGCAGCAATCTGCAGTGCAGATTTGTTGTCACAGTGTATAAGTGCTGGTTCTCTCAACTTCACTCCTAATTCCTTGAATAGATTTGAAACCCAGACAACCTCAGCTGTCAATGCAGCCAAGCTCCTATACTCTGCTTTTGTGGAGCTCCTGGAGACTGTGGGCTGCTTCTTGGACTTCTAGGAAATAAGAGAATCACCAAACTTTAGGACAAAACCAGTGATTGATCTTCTTGTGCTTGGGCAGGCAGCCCAATATGCATCACAGTAGCCAGTCAGCTGTAGTTGTTGAGTAGAACTCATCAGTAACCCTTTTCCAGGTTCCAATTTGATGTATCTAATCACCTTCAATGCAGCCTTCCAATATGATACCTTGGGTTTCTGCATGAATTGACTTAGCAATTGGACTGCAAAAGCTATATCCAGTCTTGTGATAGTGAGATAGAGCAACTTTTCAACTAGTCTTTGATACTTTAGAATGTCTTCATATAAAGTCTTTGGATCAAACTCAACATTAGTTAGCCTTTGGTTGTGCTCCAATGGTGTCATGCTAGGCTTGGCATTCCCTAATCCTGCTTCAGCTATCAGCTTAAGAGCATATTTCATCTAGTTCATTACAACACCTCCATTAGATCTCAAGAATTCAATACCTAGAAAGTATCTGAGCTCAACCAAATCCTTGATCTTGAAGTGATGGTGCAGGACCTGTTTAGTATCCTCTATCACCTCTGCATAATTTCCTGTGATCAGTAGATCATCCACATATACTAGAACTATCACCAATCCATTACCCTTCTTCTTTGTGAATAAGGAGTAATCCCGAATAGCCTGAACTCAACAATGCTATAGTCAGCTTGTCATTCCACTACCTTGGTGCCTGCTTAAGTCCATATAGAGACTTCACCAGCTTGCATACAAGATTTGTCTTTCTCTGCACTGTAAAACCCCTTAGGCAGTTCCATATATACCTCCTCAAGTAAATCTCCTTGCAGGAAAGCATTAAAGACATCCATTTGAAAGATGTTCCAATGTTGACTGGCAGCTAGTGCTATGATGGATCTGACTGTTGTCATCTTCACCACTGGAGAAAATGTTTCTTAGTAGTCAATCCCCTCAGTTTGGTTGTATCCCTTTGCTACTAATCTGGCTTTAAATCTATCTACCTGACCATCATCTTTGTACTTGATCTTGAACACCCACTTGCATCTTACAATATTTTTTCCTTTAGGTAATTCCACTATCTCCCAGGTTCCATTGTCTTCCAAGACTTGTACCTCTTGTTGCATAGCATGTATCCACCTATTATCCTTGCTTGCTTCCTCAAAGTTCCTTGGCTCAACTTCTGTAGAAAACATAAATAAGTAGGCCTTATATTTGAATGACAGGTTATCATAAAAGACGTAGTTACTCTGAGAATGTTGATGAGTTCTAGTTGGAGTCACATAATCTTTCATCCACATGGGAGGATGATGACTTCTGCTAGACCTCCTACAAGCAAATTCTTCTGTTCTTCTAGGTGTGGAATCAACTATGGTACTGGTATCCTCAAGCTAAGTAGTATCATACACAACTTCTGATTCTGGTAGAGTATCATGCATGGCCAAGGGATCATCATCCATTTGCATATCAACTACAGTGATAGGTGCAGATGATTCTCTGTCTTCATTACACATAGAAAAGTCATCTGAGACTGCAATTGACTCAATGGGAGATAGTTGTTCTTGTTTGCTAAGTACTTGCATGAAGGGGAAGACATTTTCCTTGAAGATGACATCTCTGCTGATGATGAGCTTCCTTTGGGACAAACTGTATAGAAGATATCCCTTTTGGGTTGGTGAGTACCCCAGCAATACACAAGCCTCAACCCTGGGAGAGAGCTTATCCTGTCTGGCTACCTTGGCTGTATAGCATAGGCAGCCTATAGTTCTTAAGTGATCAATACTTGCCTTGTGTCCATGGAACTGCTCATATGGGGATTTCCCTTGCAAAACTGGAGTAGGAAGCCTATTTATCAAGTAAACAACAGATAGAACACACTCTCCCTAAAACCTGATAGGAATATTACCTTGGAATCTGATTGTTCTAGCCACCTCAAGTATATGTCTGTGTTTCCTTTCAACCACTCCATTTTGCTGTGGAGTATGTGGGCAACTGCTCTCATGAATGATACCAAAAGATTTCAGCACATCACAAAATTCATTGTTAAAAAGTTCAGTGCCATTATCAATTCTTATCTTCTTAATATGCCTGCTAAACTGAGTTCTTACTAACAGCAGAAATGATTTCAATACTGGAAATGCATCATTTTCAGTTTCAACAAATATAGCCAACACATTCTTGAGTAATCATCAACTATGGTTAAGAAGAATCTAAAACCATTATGAGTAGTAGTTCTACAAGGTCCCCATACATCCACATGAATTAGATCAAAACCAACTTGTATTCTAGATACACTCAAATGAAAAGGCAGCCTAGTCTGCTTAACAAGTGAACAAACAGGACAATTGTTACATTCATCATTCCCACTGAAGTTGGTATCCATGAACAGATGCTGCAACACCATTGCAGAGGGATGACCTAATCTCCTGTGCCACAACAGCTTATCTGTACTAGAATGTTGTGTCATCAGTGCCTTTTGAGCTCCCCTGCTCTCCTCACATTGTAGCCCAACAGGAAGATAGTATAGTACACCAAATCCCCTTCACCTTTCCACTTGAGAGGTCTTAAAGCACAAAGAACTCAGGGAAAAAAATTAACTAAGCAATTTAATTGCCTTGTCAATTTAGACAGTTAAAGTAGATTATGCTTGAATGCAGGTACCACCAATACATCTCTCAAGATATTTCCATAAGCTGTACTACAGCAGCCAGTGTGTGATATTTGTGCAGATTCACCATTGGGCAAATGTAACATCTTATTGACACAACTAGATGCATGATAAAGTTTGCTCAGGTTATATGTCATATGACATGTGGCACCTGAGTCAACTATCCAATGTTCCTCGACTTTCTTAACTTTAGTCTATGTGTTATCACTACTTGCAGAAAAAGCATTTGAAATGGTGATCATACCTGCTATATTGGCCATGTTGTTAGGTCCTTTGCCTAAGCTTGAATCTGCATCTTCCTTCTCCAACATATATAGGATTCTACTATACTGGCTCTGGGTAAAAGTAGGTTGTGTGCCAGACTCAATGTCCTTTCCGTTCACCATAGGGGAAGCAGGAGCAAAATCATCAAGTGACTCCATCTCATCCTTGGAAGCAGTCACATGATTCATTGCATCAGGATTCTTCTGCACTCTATTATTTTGCAACATCCCTGACTTCTTAAACTTCCTGTCATTTGGATAATCAACAAGCTTGTAACAAACATCCCTAGTATGTCCATGCATCTTACAGTGGTCACAGATCACATTCCAATTTCTCCTCTGCCTATGATTGTTACTGAATTAGCTTGTGCTACTACCTCCTTCTGTATAATAGGTTCCCTTTCCAGTACTTCCAGCATATAGTGTCATAGATTTATTCATCTCTCCACTTACTTTAGATCCAGCACTCACACGCTGGCTCTCATCAGAAATAATCATTGCATAAGATCTACTCACATTGGGAAGGGGATTCATCATGAGGATTTGGCTACGAGCATGACTATATACTTCATTTAATCGCATCAGAAATGCAAACAAGCACAGATACTGAATATGATCAACATACGTTCTAGATTTGTCACAATTGCAGGCAGGTGAAAGGACTAAAGCATCAAACTCATCCCACAACAGTCTCATCTTAGTAAAGTAGGCTGAAACTGTCATATTACTTTGATTTAGTGTGCAAATTTCTCGATGAAGCTGATAGCTCCTAGATCCATCAACTTTGTCAAATCTCTCTCTCAAATCAGCCCAAACCATTGTGGTATCTGAAGCGTATACAATCCCACTCAACAATTCCTTGGACATTGTGTTCATAATCCAAGCCAATACAAACGTATTACACTTCTCCCATTGCTCCTCCAACTCAAATGTGTAGTCTGACTCTTACATGTACCAAGAACAAACCCTAATTTGCTTTTCGCACGCAATGCGATCATCATCGACCTACTCCAGAGTGAGTAATTCTCAGCTCCCGTGAGTTGAACTTAGGTCAAGACATTGCCTGGAGTGTCTGAATGATGAAGGTATAGAGGATGATTATGGTTCTTCAAGACATGGTCCAAAGTTTCAGCTAAAGCTCGAGCTGCAGCAGCGTTTGAAGTCGTTGTTGCTTCCATCGCCTTCGAGCTTCGTCAATGGTTGTCGTTGTAACCTATAAACACTTCATCAGGCTCAGTGGCTCTAATACCATGAAGAGAAACACAATCAGAAGGAAATGCGGTGAGATTGAAGAAGAAGATTGAGAGAAGAAGAAGATCGAGAGAGATTGAGAGGAAAGGAATTGGGGATTTCTTATT
>JAOTQR010000011.1:18216974-18229585 GCA_025774065.1 Solanum ossicruentum | reverse complement strand
ATAAATAACTATATAAAATGAAGGGTGAAACTAATAAGATATTTTGTATTGTAAAAGTTCTTTTTTAACATCTTCTCTAATGAACATTTAATTTGTCATATATAAATTGTAATTCAATAACCTCTGATGATATAATTAGAAGAACAAAAGATAAGATAAGCAAAACATTTGCTTTGAATGCCATTTTGGAGTAATTTAATTAACTTATATTTAATTTGTGGATGATGAAGCAATATGCATTCCTCTCATATTTATAGATATATTAAAAAAGATTTGGCTTACCAAACTTTTTTTAAAATAGTGAAACTCCACACGATTAATTGCCCCATAACTTAGCTGCCAACTCTTTAAATTTGTTAATCTTTTTTTTTTTTACCTATACTTTGAACAATATTATTAAATCATCTCTGAAATTGATTAACGAATATCTATTAGTTTCTAGCATTTTTATATACTCATTGAAACAAATAAAGAATTAATTTGCGGTAATATTTTAGCGGTAATATTATAATTGCATGTTGTTATATAATCAATGATACATCTTTTTAAAATGAATTATGTCGTAACTTTAGAAAAAATTATTCACAATTTATAGCAAATTAGCCAAGAGTTTTTGATGGATCGACTTACCTCATCGTAAGTTCCAAAAAAAAAAAAAACTAAGATTATAGTATAAATTGTGTCATAATTTTAACACAATAATTGTCCAGCAAATCACCGTGAGGAAATATTTTATGTATATATTATAAACATTTCAATCAAGATAGAGTAGTCAAAATTTTAATAACATTAGTCAGTCGTTAATTAGATAGATACAAAATGACTTTAAATAAGATGTGTAGTTTTATACTACTATTATTTTATATATTTATTAGTAATACTAATATACATCAATCAGATATATTATCAAATACTTCGATACAATATTCAATGTTTTTTTGCCAAAATTAATATTGAAACTTTTTAAAATGCATACTATCATATCATGGCCTAAGATAGGAATACGGTCTATTATGTACACTAAACCCTCCCAATAACCACTTTGTAGGTATGTTATTGTACCCCAAAGTCCAAATATCGTAACAAATACCATAATATCGAAATGGTAGCACCAAAAATTTTCAGTTTCAGTGTGATAACTCTGACCTAATTAGACCAGCATTCAAGTACATGAAGACATAACTACAACAATAACAACAAGATACTCGATAAAATCCCACAAGTAGAATATGAAGAGAGTAAAACGTACACAGACCTTACCTCTACCTCATAGTGATAGATAGGCTGTTTCCGGGAGACCCTCAACTCAAATAAATCAACCTCAAAAGTAGAAAATACTAGATACAAAACGACTATAAGAATAGTGCCAAAACTTAAAAACTAATTGAAATGCTGCATTCAGATTGAACTGTCTTTAAACTTAAACAGCAGCTACAGAAACTGTCTCAATTCGAGAATCACTGCACTTCACATTGCATTGCATAGGCCTGTACTAATACCAATAGTGTAATAGCAAACAGATATTACGCGACAATCAAAACGTTTAGCAAGTTCACACCATCAACTACAAGATACAGAACGAAACATCAGAATCCAATTACACTTCCTTTCAAATGGCAACCAACCGTGGTACAAGGTCCTTAACGACAACATTTCCGTGTGAAATCCCTTATTGAGAAGGGGATATAACTTATGACAATTAATCTTATGTTCTATTGGGATTAACAAATATGAAACTCCACCAGACACAGGACACAAATCCCAAAAACGTATCAAAAAGAATGAAGAAACACTTTGCAAAATGAATATCAATGTCTCTGCTGCTACCTGCCCTTTTTAATCTATACACAACCATCATGAGCTCTTCCTCATATTCATCGATGATACAACAACAGTGTTAGGGGATTGAACTTCCCCCTCGATATGAACTTTCTGTTCTCATATACACTAGATTCTTTTAGGTTCTGGCTCTTAATTGCAGTCCAACCCACATACTTCTAATGAGAGTCCACCTTTTGTCACGAATGGGTTGATTCGGACCCATAGTAATGAAAGGATAGAAGCTAGAAGGATAGACCACACAATAATGATAGTGGGAACGTTGCTTTGCTTTCCCATCAACCCTTTGAGGAAGGGGTACAAATGAACAATGACCCATAAGGCAAAGAAAAGCTTTCCAAATAAAGGACCCCAAGAATCATACCCGTTATTGATTGCATCTGAAACTCCGACAACAACTCCTATGATGTTCATAATCAACAAGGTCGTCGGGGGGATCAACAAGGATGTCCACTTGAAGAGGTAAAGCTCAGAAAACTCCCCATCATCTGCTGCTTTTGATGTGACGGTGAAGCTTGTGTTGACACCAGCCAAAACTTTAAGAAGACCTTGGAGTAGAGCAAAGAAATGGGATGAGACACCACCAATAACCCAAAATTGTTCATTTCTCCACATGTCATCGATGCCAACGCCTCCCCATCGTATCTCCAGAATGGTAGTTGCAGCAATTGATATAAAAAGAGCCATGAACACAATGCTAGCATAGTTGCTAAGCTGCAGACAACAAAAAATAGTCAGCAAAAGTCCTTGAGATGAGTTGAAGAAAAGTTTATGATGTTTCGTTTATGTTTCCATCCTGTGAACAATTTTACAGGAAGTGAAGATGGTGCAATTTCAAGTTGGCGATCACATGCATCGTCCAGGGTGAAGAAACATAAATGTCGTGTTAACTGGTAAACTTAAAAGGATGAAAACTGTTTGGTGTATACTTAAAAGGAATATTTCAAACAAACATAAGGACCAGTTATGTGCCAGGCTTAAGGTACACGGTTGATGCAACATGACCAAGTGAATAGGATCAAAAAAGTTAAATAACGGAAATGGATAAAGCGGAAGGCTTACCTCTGGAACAATGAATTTCCCAGTAAGCAAACAGATGGCTGGCAATGTACAGTATGCAATCAGAGGGAGGGAAGTCAATGGATAGACAATTGAGTTTATGTACGAAAACCGCTCCAATGGTTTAAGACCGCACCCATATCCATACCAAATGGGACAATGTTTACTAAAGAAAATCTCAACTGATCCCAAGGCCCACCGCAGAACCTGATGCAAACGATCTGAAAGATTTATAGGAGCTGACCCTTTGAATGCAGGCCTTTTGGGCATGCAATACACAGACCTCCAACCATGACAGTGCATCTTGAATCCAGTTAAGATATCTTCAGTAACCGATCCATAAATCCATCCAATCTGGTAAAAGTAAAACATGAAAAGTGAGCCGAAACACAAAATGCGAACAAATCTAAAAAGTTTAGAAATTAAGCAGTCCATTTACCTCTTTACCCCATTCTGTTTTGTCTTCATAACCACAACTAATAACATGGATGGCTTCTTTCAGAAGAGATGCTGATGATGCTCCTGGAAGAACACCACCGTCTTCTAGAAGTGTCGAAGCAACAAATACTGGTGATTGTCCAAACTTCTTCTCGAGTTTTATTTGGGGCATGAGGGCAGCTTTTTCACTATCTATTCCTGTATCACAAAGTTGATTAGCAATAGATAAACATATATTTCAAAAAGTCTAGCATGAGCAACGGAATAATGTAACGTAGAAGTAAACAAAGAGGAACTTATTTTGTAATGATAATAATTACCAAATATGCAAGTACAAAATCAATCCAAAATCAACTATCAAAGTTCCTCTTTCTTACCTTCAATTCCTTCCTCGATATTCTCAAGTGCATGAACCTGAGTTGAAGCATCCTTCCCTTTGATCTTCTTTTTATCTTTAGTAGTCTTCCCCTTCTTATGCTTCTTTCGAGATTTACAACAAAAGCAACACCAGTTCGGCCAACAATTGCATGTTTTTCCTGGAGGTTTTGCCTTCTTTGGAGCATCATATCCATAAAGCGCTTGCCTCCTGAAGACGCATCCAGTTCCCACATAAATTGGACCCTGGATTCCATCAAGTCCTTTCATGTTTATCTGTCCCCAAAAGCATAAAATGAGCTTTAGTAAGGTAGCTTGGATGCATATCATATCCATATGCACATGCATAAACAGAAAATAAGATATGATCTGTGAAACATCACATAACAAAATAACTAAAAGTCATTTTACGCACATCAAAGAAGACCACGTTGCGATTTGAGTATCTATCATGTCGATCAATGCCATCAAATCTCTGAGGAAATTGAACGTAGCATATCTTCTTTCCTGAAGTGGGGTCCATCATAAAGCACATAGCTTCTCGCAGTGCCTTACTGTTATTTATATAGTGATCACAATCCACATTGAGTAAATAAGGGGCATTGGAGATGACCGCTGACACCCTCATCTACAATCATATTTTAAAGTGAGTCAATAGGATTCAGTCTAAGGCTATTACTTTCAGGGAAGGAAAAAAGATGGAAGATGACTTACCAAAGCATTCATGGCACCAGCCTTTTTGTGATGATCATATCCTGGCCTCTTCTCACGAGAAACATAAATAAGGCGAGGAAGTACCTTCCCTTCAATATCACGGAGACCATCATGGCCCAGAAAGACCTGCATAAAGAAATGAAACAGGTTAAAATTCACAATTTTAACATCTTGAATTTTCCCGTTGAAATTGGAGTATGAAAGAGAGCAAAGCAAAACCTGAATCATTCCTGGATGATCCCTAACATTGTTTCCTGGCCAAGGAGTTCCATCTTGCATGGTCCAACCATCCTCGGGAACCTTTTGTGCAATGGCAACCAATCCATTTATCCGAACCTTGAATTCTTCATAGTCTCTCTGCGTCGAAAAAGGGTATTGAGTTTATGTCTCTGCCAATAGTTATTAAATTCATATCCATACACCTGGAAATTGAGGAAGCAGAGTGAAAATTTAAACAAATTGCGCACCTTAATGGCACGTCGTTCCCTCACAAATGCTGGATTTACTGTGTTCTTTAAATAATCAACCTTCTGAGCAAAATACCACTCCGGGGCTCGAGGCTCTATGCTGTATTTCTTGCAGAATGGGACCCATTTCCTTGCAAACTCAGATGTTTCAGAGAGTGCCTCAAAAGTAAGCATGGCAGCACCATCGTCAGAGACATAGCATGAAACCTTGTCCACCGGATAATCCACAGCAAGAATGGAGAGAACAGTATTCGCAGTTATAAGTGGGGGCTCTTTCATTGGATCCACTGTACTAACGAAAATGTCAATATGGGCTAACTCAGAAGGCTTCCCTTCTTTCTCATACCTGAGAAAAATGTAAGGCAGAGAACAGGTTAGGACACAATAAAGGGGCAACACTCAGACATGGATGTGCATAGGCACACATGTAAACTATATTACACACTGTATGCCATAAAAATGTATACCTCAGTGATAATCTATCTAGGTATGTCTCTCGTTGAATGGGTACCCATTTTGGGAACTGATCGAATATCCAGGATACAGCAAACCATATTTCACATATAATAGATGTCAGCCACAATCCATAAGCATCATGGACAGGATGCCTTATTCTATAGTGGAAAAAGAGCCCAAGAATCACAAGTCGAAGTAAAATGACTAATCTGTAGGGGCTTAGCTTGCTAGACGCAATAGGCTTCTTTCTTGAAAGCGGTTGTCTGCCTTCATCCATCCTGCAACATGGTCATAGGAAGAGAGATAAAACTCAAATTTCGATAAACATCTAAATAAAGCATTAAATAACATTTAGAATTACAAAAGGTCCTAACTCGAACAACTGAACATGGAACATGTAGTACTCAGAGAACAAGAGAAAACAAGATATTGAGATAGAGAAAGAGGAGTCCCCACAATGCATGATTTTTGGCTACTTCAAAGGGCTCCAATGGATAGTTTATCAAAAAGCTTGTGTAAATTGTATTTTATTTTTTTATGAATCAATGTCAAAACTAGCTTGAAGGCATCTTGACTGTTTCACTGGGATACCTGCTCCTCGCAACAACAAAGATACCTAATAACTCTATCCACCAAGGCTTTCAGCAAATGGGAAAGTTTCACAAAGTGTTTATCCTGATCTGCGATGGTTTCGTCCTACCACATTGACCATTACACAGATCATAATACAGGGATTCTGGTACATGGATTAGTAATACCTAAATTATTAAGTAATCGCATTGCTCGATGGATGGTTCACAGTATGAAAAATGAGATGTACAACATATAATCTAAACCATGTGTTTGTCTCAAACATGTGTTGATTTTTACTAGGTTTCTGATGCCATTAGTGGCAATGAACCAGCAATATAAGCATTGCTCAAGTCGTCAAATGGCAACAAGTTTTTTCTTGTCGAAGGGCAATCTTTTTATCATACATGAATGCAAATCAACTATCTTTTTCTTTCGCACAACAACTTTTTGTACAAATATCAGATAAGTTGGCTCTACTAAGATATCAGATGAAGTTGTTTATGATCCATGTTGCCATAGTTTCACTGGAAAAAGGAAATGGCTCAATCTCTTAGTTTTTCCTTTGTTGAACAAGTACTCTTTTTCTTTATTAATAACTTGAACACATTCTTATTGTTTAGATAATTCTTTCTTTTTTTTCGCGAGAAGACAAGAAAGTGGATGCATTGATTGTTCTTGTTTAATACGAATGATTTGTTTGAGTTTGGTGAACAAACAAAAACAAAAAACATAATGCACAATCGAGGAAAAACAGCAAGGTATGAATTTAGGCCAGTAGTAGAATCTGTATTTGTATATCATGTTTCCCATTTCTTCTCCTTTATTCCTTTGTTCTTACCAATTAACTAATAAAATAAAATTTTAGTAAGGACTTTGAAACAAAATGGTTTGTGATCCAAAATCGCACTTGCATTTCTAACTAATCCTAGAACATTCTTTCACTTAGGGTGTGTTCGCCATGTTTGGTTGGTCAGAATATTTTGGACCATTTTCTCTAGGAAAATAAGTTCCTTAAAATTTGAGTAGAATAACTTCTCTAATGGAATTACGGAAAACAAGTTCCATTAGTGACACTCCAAATTTATTACCTCGTCACCACCCACCCAATATAACCAACCCCACTCCCGCCACCCAGAACCCCCACTACCCACGTCATCTCACATCCATAGAGGTTTGCTAGATTATATATAAATGCTCTTGGGATAATATTTTTTGCTTACTTACCAAAATCATAAAGTACGAAGTCCAGTTACTTTCAAGAAAACCTTTTCTAGAAAACTGTTTCATGGAAAAAAATTTCCTTGATAACAAACACACCCTTAGTTTTCATTTTGTTTTACTAGACAATTGTGACTCGGATCCGCTTATAGCTTTTGATCAAAGCCCATTAAATAATAAGTTAAATATGCTTAGTTTATTTTTTGTCCAAAAAACACACCAGTCAACAGAACAAATCCCACTACCGTGCAGAAAGCACATATGAGTTGTCAAGCCATTCCAACCAAAGCAACAGCTATGGAGAGCGTCGGTTATTTTTAAATTTTATCCCAATTAAGAAAAGCTGCTATTTCCATACATGTACTAAGTGAAATTATGATGATATAAACTAATTTGGGAAGATTCAAAAACTCAGATAGAGCCTAAGACGCCGTCACGAAAGGTCCCAAATTCCATGACTTAAGAAACAGGTTGTACTCATACGCAAGACGTCAAAGATAAACACGATACCAGCCCTTTGGCGTCATACTAAACTACAACACCATGACATTTTTTTGGCCTGGCAGAACTACCTTATGCTAGGGGGTGTATAATTTACACCCTTTTGTCGGAAAATTACACTATTTAGCTAAGTTAAAAAAATCAGTTTCATGTAGAAATACCATATGTTGACTTCCGTTATGTTTTACGTGGTTCTATTTTTTTTTTTTTTATATTTTGACACCCCTTGGAAAAATTCCTGGCTCCATTACTGTCTTTGGCACATATCGCTCAAAATGCTACAAGTAGTGTGCACTTGCCAAGTCAAATTAACATTGCCAAGAATAAAACAAACAAGTCATATCATCATCGATACTCACTTAAGAGATAAATAAAATAAAAGAAAAAGGAACCTACTTGGGCAGGTCAGGATCCAGCTCATCTCCATCATTGTTACTGCCACCTCCCTCGTGCTTAATCATCTGCAATTTATCGTTCTGTTTTTTCTTCCAGTCCTCCATTCTTTCCTTCCAAGCAACACTACCATACCCATAAACTGCTAGGTCTTTCTTAGGATCCATGGGGCGAGGCGGCACTGCAAACACCAGCCATATTAAGCCTCTTAGAATTCACAAACTGGTCAAACTATAACAAGAAATTCTTATTTAACTTACAGGAATCTGAGACTGGATGAACTCTCTTTCCACGACTCATAAATGGCGGGACTATAAGAGCATGTTTGTCAGCTGAAATGCCGTCCTCCTGCAAAACAATATCCTAATTCTTTATGTAAAACTTAGCAAAATTATGAACACCATCATAACAAATCTTGTGTCATTACCTCTTGACCATAAGTAAGAAGAGGGATCTCTGTGCCAAGTGCAGCAGGATCCATCTCTGATGGGGTAGCAGATCCAGAACCGTTAAGATTCCCTCGGCCAACCTTAAGGCGAGCTGAAAGGGCAGCTTCAGCAGTTTGATGAGGGTCAAATTCATTGTCTAAATCGTCAAATTC
Source organism: Solanum ossicruentum (assembly GCA_025774065.1). Lineage (NCBI taxonomy): Eukaryota > Viridiplantae > Streptophyta > Magnoliopsida > Solanales > Solanaceae > Solanum > Solanum ossicruentum. The sequence continues at coordinate 18,220,951 of JAOTQR010000011.1, read as the reverse complement.
ATCTTCTTCATCATCGCCTTCAACGCGAGGACTTCCTTTAATACGCTTGTACCTAGTTTTACATTGAGGGCAAGCTTGATTCCCCTCTCTCCTTTCATACTCATAGCAAGGTCTACAAACAGGAAATGCACATTCATCGCAAGCGACAAATGGCTCCCCATCTACAGTTATTTCAATCTCATCTCCACAAATCTGGCAAATCTGCCCACTCAATTCTTTCACAGAAGTTACCTACAATCAACCAACAGTAAATCAAGAAGTTCCACACTTGAATTCACATCCACATTCAACATTCTAATAATCTATCAGGTAATGGAAATTATTACAACTTATTGACATGAGCTGAAAGATCTGACTTAGTACAGTCAAAACAAAGCAACACATGAGGGATTCACATAAAGAAATGAACTTTAGCACAAAAAAGGAAATAGGCAACTTCAAAAAGGTCAAGAACACTACCACCGACACAAAAAGCAACACCAGATCCTCAAATCTCTTGAATTAACTCACCATACAGATGCAGAAATAGACTAAAAGTAAATAAAGATTGGATTTTTAAAGCACTTACTCTTCCAACTTCATCAGCATTGATGAGAACAAACTCATTCCTATTATGTGAACCAGCAATAAGTCTCCCTTTAGTATCCATTACCAAAAATCAACTTCCAAACAAGAAAGAACACAAACCCACCTCACACATCAACATACCCAAACCCCCATTACATAAAACATCAAGAAAAATGAGTTCTTGAACACCCAATACAAGAAAGAACAACCCCTTTTGCCCCTTTTAGTTAAAGAATGGCAAAAAATGGTGTACAAATACACATTTTGTTCACTATAAAGAATTGGGTGTGTAGAAAAAAAATTATTATATTTTTTTTATGGGGGGTAGTGGTTAGATTCTTTTCCTTATTAGAGAGAAACCCAAGTTAATGTATAATGGGTTTCTCTCAATGTTGAGCTGTTAGTGGGGTGGGATCACAGAATCAATTAACATGAGAGTTGAATAACTAAGGGTCAGACAAAGACAGAGAGGGGCAAAATGGGAACAAAATAAAATATTTGAAAGTTCAACGCGTAATGCACAAGAGACAGATTGATTTGATGGATCTTTTTTAGAGGGGTGGGCGACTGTTGTAAGGGGTGGGGGGTGTAAGTGGGGTCCATGGTGTGGGAGGGGGGGATGGGGAAGAGGGGTGTATTTGTAACTTCACTGATCACTGCTCGTTGTTGATTTTTACTTGTTACTAGTTTAATTTTCAAAGTCAACTTGATTAATCTTCAAAGTTCAACATTGTAATTTGACCTCAATAAGTGATGTAACAAGAAGTAAAGTAAAAAAGATTTCTAGTTTAGTGAGAGTTGCAAGAAGTAATTTTGTAAGAAAAAGCTTAAGGAAATGTAATTAATGATGATGAAGATGATTACGATGTCTTATTTTTTTTAACTGTTTTTAAGGTTAAGAGTTTTAGTCAAATGAGAGAGAAGGGTATTACTAAGGGTTATCTTATAATATATTTTTAAATCTAAAATTTTTATTCAACTCTTTATAAAACTTCTTAATAAGAATGACATTACAAGATTTAAGAAATATCGGAAGTAATTAAGTCCTGCTACAGTTAATAGAGTCAAACTAAAATAGTTCGTCAAAATAAAATATTGAATTATTTTGAATCAACTAACACTTAAATTTGAATATGAAGAAAAGAATTTGTAGTTGAATTAAGAAGAAAAAAAACTTGGAGTCATTTACCTTATTTTTCGTCACATAGCTAAAATGCTATAAATAAATTTTTTAAAAAATTAAAAAAAAAAAAAAAAACCTTGAATTATGAACTGTTTTTTTTTTCATTGTACTTTATATTTTAGTGCCTAGTCTATTAAGTACTATATTTCAGAGGGGAGGCGGGGGCATGGCAATAGGAATGGCATGACAAGTTTTAATAATGATCGATATGATGGTTCAGCACCTCACCCCTTAAATAAGAGATTGGGGTTTACTATATTTCAGAGGGGAGGCGGAGGCATGGCAATAGGAATGGCATGACAAGTTCTAATTTAACCGCAATGATCGATATGATGGTTCAGCACCTCACCCCTTAAACAAGAGGTTGGGGTTTAATCCCCACCTCTGGTGAATGGAATAAATGTTGTGGCTAATTCTCTATTGCTTTATACGCTGACAGTGGAATGGAAGATTAGTTTCACGACTGTCCGCTATGAAGATAGGAAACCAAAAAAATTTACAAATTTAGTAAATATTTTTTGGTATGACCTTTTAATTTAAACATAAAATTAAAAAGTCTTATGTTTATTTATGAGAAAAATCTTAGTTATATTTTTAAATATTGTAGGTAATCAAATTAAGACACATCAATAAAGGATATTTAAAAAATTTCCTATATTATAGGAAAGATTCTTTCTTTTTCAACTAGGAAAGGGTTCTTTAACTCTAACTAATTATACTTCCTCATTTAGTATGTATAGAGAAATTTATTTTTTAGCATTTTATACTTCCAATATATACATCTATTTTTGTTTAACAAACGATATTCTTAATTTTTACAATTTCATCATAAAATAATTCATTTTATAAGGAAAAAATTGTAGCAAATATAGATATTCATATATGTTTTTTTCCTTCTTCTTCAACTTTTCTTATCGTAGAAAATTGAAGATTTTTCGATCATTTGAGGTTAAAGTAAATTTATTTTTCTAAGAAAAATTAAAAATATCGTACTTGAGTTTTGTTAAGCTTGATTTATCGATATATAAAGTATATTGATTGCTTTTTAAAATTTTAGGTTTGATTAAATATAAGAAAATGATATCGAAACGGTGGATATGAATTTTGAAGTTGTTTGGAATTGATTTTAACAAACTTGAATAGAAACAAAAATGTGTTAGTGAAATTTCGCAAAAACATTTTGTGATCCGTCAAAATTTCAAAGATAATTTATTTCAAATATCATGATCTGTATCAAGTTTTGACGGTGATTTGCTAGAACAATTTATATTAACAAATTCATAATAAGAATAGTGGTGAGAATTAGTTTATACTAAATTTTGCTAATTACGGTAAATTATTGATATCCAATTAATTTTGACGATCCATCAAAACTTTACTATCAAGTTTCGACACAAAAGCTATTTTATATGATCCTAAAATATCTAAACTTCTCTTTGAACTAGAAAATAATAGTAGCAATGAAAAATTAGGATCAAATTTATATTAAGACAAACTACAATAAGTAATTTTATAATGCCCTTATACACGCAATATAACAAATAAGCTTATCATATATTTATTATCAAGAAAGGTAGATATAGAATACGAGTCATTGGATAAAAATGGTAGAATAAAATGTTTACTAATGGAATTTTTAAATAAATAAATGCAACGACATGATGGAAAAGGAGAGTAAAACACACAATCCCAACATATAAAATCCATCGTTATCTAAAATGACATTTTTCATTGTTCTCTCAATTTCAATTTTTTAAAAAAAAATTTATTTCAAAAGGTTTTTTTTACAATTCTTCAATTTTAGTTTTTCAACATAATATATGTCAGATTACAAAATTAAAAAGTATTTTGATACATACACTCAAACATATCTTTAATTTATAATCACAATTTAAAAGTCTTCTTAATGTATACCAACGGTTAAATTATAATCAGACAAATAAATTAAGTTGAAGAAAGCATTATATAACCACAACTTCAACAATATAACAAAACTAAACAACACACAAAATAAACACTATATTTACAAAACCAAATTACCAAATAGAATACCCTACACCATAGGTAATTAACAACCATCCAAACAAATTGAAAAAGAAAACCCTAGCAAGTAGACACCCCTAATACAACAATAGCATACCCCAGTGCCCCAAAAGGCTCCCGCTCATTGCGGGGTGAGGGGGAGTCGGATGTACGCAGCCTAACCCCTATGTTTAAAAACATAAAG
>JAOTQR010000011.1:18192306-18209258 GCA_025774065.1 Solanum ossicruentum | reverse complement strand
TAATAATAATAATAATAATAATAATAATAATATAATAATAATAATAATAATAATAATAATAATAATAATAATAATAAATGGAAAAATCAAGAGAGACAGAGATTAAATAATATCTTTTATCATGCATTTACAAATTAAGTAGCAGAGAACAATTTTTTAAAATTTTATTTTTTTGTAAAATCATAAATCTCTTATGAAATTTTAGAAATAACCTACAAAACCAGTTCTTAAAAAAAAGGAAAAAGGAGCAAAGAATATAAATAAAAAACTATTTCCAAAAGTGCATGTCGTGTTATTTAACTTTTTTTTAAGAGAAGTATTAAAAATAACTTTGAATTTGTCACGAATTATTAGTGTCGTTCCTAAACTATTGATAGGCTTAAAAACACCCCTCAACTTGGCGAACTAAGCTTAAATACACCCTTGAACTTGATACGAATTATTAGTTTCGTCCCTAAACTATTGATAGGCTTAAAAACATCCCCCTCTCCCAGCTTCATGTTTTTATAATTTATTAAATTTTGTAAAGCTTCATTCTCTGTCATATTTTTACAATCCCAAAATCTTCTTATGAGATTGTCATATTCCGACTATGAAATTTTTAACGCTGCCAGAAGTCCATATTGACAAAAAACTATCATAAACAAAATAAGTAGGAAAAGAAAGAGAAATAAGCAATTAAAATTAAAAAAAATTACTTTGAGGTCGCCATTAATGAAGGAAATGTTAAATGAGAAGAAGAAGAGTATTCTAATAGTTTGGTAATTAAAAGTTGCATGATTTTTTTTAAAAGACTGATGTGATCTTTTTTTAACCTTTCACACACTTTAAATAAATTGTACTCACTTGTTATGCCATGTGACATGTGGGAGGGATGTATCTAAGCCCAATTCGGTAAGTTGAGGGGTGTTTATAAGCCTATCAATAGTTTAGGGACAAAACTAATAATTTATGCCAAGTTCGAGGGTGTATTTAAGCTTGGTCCGCCAAATTGAGAGGTGTTTTTAAGCCTATCAATAGTTTAGGGACGAAATTAATAATTCGTGACAAGTTTAAGAGTGTATTTAATACTTCTCACTTAAGTCTATCAATAAACAAGAAAATTGTCATGTTTTTTTTCATATTAAGTGTCACGCCCCGGAAGGGTACCCTAGACTTAACTGACATTCGAAAACTATTGTTAGCGGACTACCTAGTCCACAAGCGGACTACCTAGTCCCATTGCATTCGTTCAATCAACTCATAAGCGGAAGATTAAATAGATTAATAGTCTATCAACGGGCTATCACAATTATTATCATTTAAAGAACGAAAGAAGTATCTCAATAGAAAAGAAATAGGAAATAAACAATCCCGATATCAACAATCAACTATCTATGTCTACGAAGCCTCTATAGCTAATATCTAACAAGGTACCATGACAGGCCATGGTTACCACAATCAAATAAAATACTGAAATAAAGATAAGAAAATAATCATTCTTCGAAGGCAGGGGAGGACTCACAACGATCTGGAATCAAGAGCTCTGAACCTCAACGATTAGGTTGCTGAAGTCCTCTGTCTACAGAATCTGCATCATAAAATGATGCAGCGCCAAAGAGGCGTTAGTACGTGGAATGTACTATATGTAAAATGGATTAAAGTAAACAGTATAAGTGTAACATCAGCTTATCAATCACTCATCCTCACTCAGAATAAAGGACGGGACTCTATCGCCTTACTAGCCATCAAGACACCACACAATGACGTCAACCTCAAAGTACTATCAATAAGGAACCTATCTGGAAGTTTCTATAATCGACAATCACCACCTATGAGCCCGGTGATGATACAGTGAAGAGATGTCGCTGCCATATCCGTCCAATACCTTACCGGGGTACATGATGAGTCTGTCGGGGATCCCAAAAGAAGTCTGTCAAGACCTGTTATAAGAAAAAATGGCTTTTTATTATTAAAAATTGAAAATTCAAAAATCAATTAAACTCAATTAATTTGAGAAAAATCAATTAAACTCAATTAATTTGAGAAAAATCAATTTTTTTGAAATTCGAAAGTAAACAGAGTCGCCACCTAATTTTGCGGAGAATTAGGAAACCATTAAATATTTTAAAAGACCTAACAGAAAAAATCTTTTAAAATTTCAAAGAACAGGTTCGGGTTCATATTTCCACTTCGAGAAGGTTTTACGCACTCGAAATGGCCGCTAAATGCGGTTATCCGACGATTAGGTGATTTGACTAACCTTTAAAAATTTTGATTCACTTTGCGAAGTCGATTGGCTTTAAAATTGATTGATTTTTGAAAGAATTGCTAGATCTTAAAGAAAGTGACTCAATTTGAAATAATTGACTAATTTTGAAAGAGATTTGGCTAAGCTTGAAAGAATTTGGGCAAACGTGATTAAGTTTGACCAAAGTGAAAACAACTAATCAAACTTGAAAGAAATTAGCTAGGTTTGAAAATTGAACTAAAATGTAAAATCATATTTTTAATTTTTTTTATTATTTTAATTTATTATATTTTTTATTTCTTAATGAAAGCACTTTTTCAAAAATAAAATGAAAATAACATAAATGGTCTTGACATGTTGGGGGATTTAATTAGATTAAAACTACTAACAAATAAGACGTTAGCATCCAAACAAATATGCAATAAAAATAAAAGGGATGAGTTGAATGATTCTGGGCCTTTGTCCCATTTTGACTTTGTTGCAACTTTTGAGCTTTTCCTTGTGTTGTATAACGGCTTCTTTATCCTGGGAATCATAGCTGACTCGAGGAAGTTGAATTTGGGCCTCCGTGGCCCAGAAGATGCAAATGGGGTCCAAAATGGATCCGGAGGGTATCACATGCGACAGAGAAAACAGAGGACAGATTTATTAATTTCTCATCGGGTGAAAATAAATAACTTATGAAGACTAGCACACAATAGAAAAATTCAAACAACCTTGAAGTGATATTTTAATCATTCCAGTAACTTGTAATGAGGTATCAGAAAGTTAGCATATTCAACTATATGCAACTACGGCAAACAGTTACGGGAATAACATATCATCTTAAACTAGAACCTCTCCTTGTCTTCTGGCAACAAGGAGAAGTATACTTGCCGTAGTAAAAGGAGAAGTAAATCAAACAGAGACATTATGTTCTTTAAAGATCAAATAAGCAAATATAATTCGAAACTGGACAGAGGAGATTTTGAAATGAAGGAGAATGCGTTATATGAACTGCAATAGGGTCAGTCACTTTGGTCATAAACATGGAGATACTCAAATAAGCAACGCGAATACTTAACATAGGCATTGAAACACTAAACGAACATCTAGTCCCTATAACTGGATATTAAACCGCCTGGTAAGACTTGAAGACGTGAAATGACATCTAAGGAAATGAACTTGTTTTAACAAAACAACATAGCCAGAGATCAAAAGAACCATTTAAGAGCCAGAAGTATGAACAGGGACTTAAAACACTAATTTGCCTTTTAATAGTAGCGGAGGGTCGAAATGGACAACATGTATCACAAGTTCAACCCAACCAATCACAGAGGAATTTAAATGAGGTGAAGATCACAACTCGAGCCTCAAAACCAGAATGAGTGAGGGTGGAACCAAAATGGTATGAATAGACAAGGAAGACTCCATTTACATGGGATTAGAACAAGAACAAAGCAAACCTGACACGCTTATAACTTAAAATCTAGACTCAAGCTCGAACAAACTTTATCTGTTAATCAGATTAACGTTATTACAGTAGCGTCATGGCAACTCCAAGTTAAATTTCACACGACAGCGACAACAGCCCAAACATTCAACAGGCCAGGAACACTTTCAACACGAATATCATCATCCAACTCTCATTTGAACTATATGAGGAAACATAACAGCCTAACAGTCAAACAGGATCCCGAAACCAGAATCACTGGCGCAAGATCAGACAGCGCACACATTGTTCAAGAGAAAAAATGAGAAAACAAATAGCAGTGTTACCTTTCGGAGAACAGCGAATTGGAACGACGAGCTTGAAGATGAACTCACACCACTACGAATCGAGTTTTTTGGCACTAACTTGAATCTAGTTCTAGTTTCTAAATCCACAAATGAGATTTCGACTAAGGTTTTACCAAATTCACACAGAAACTAATTGAGGAATCAAGTTTTTGCTGGCTTTCTCTTTTTCGTTCCCCCTTTTTTTTCTCCCTTTTTTCCGAGGTTCTCCACTGCTGCTGAGAGTGAAGAATGAGAAGAGTTATATAGGGCCATCGAGAAATTTGGGGATTGATTTTGAATTCCAAGTTCGAAATCCCCCTTTAGGCAAAGAATCCTTAGGATTTTTGCCCAAATCCTCAACGGATTGAAGACCCCGTTGATTGAGGGATTTGGATAATCCAATCACCGGATTTGGTGGGATTCTTGGAGAACGTTGGGGATTCTGGGTTGAGAAGAAGCGGGGTATCGGTGCATGCACGTGGTCGCCGGGTTTTGGGGGTTTGGTGGCTGGTTTTCTGGGTTTTCCTTGGTTTTTGGCTTTCTGGGTTTATTTTGGTTTTCTTGGCTTTGCAGGTTCTTTGGCTTTTGTTTTTTAGGGGAAAGGTTTGAGGGAACGAAAGAGAAGAGGAATAAGAGAGAATTTGGGGGCGCGTGGCCCCCACGCGCGGATTAATTAGTTTTTTTTTTGGAAATAATGGTTAAAAAATTATTAAAAATAAAAATAAAGTCCGATGACTAATTTGGCATCAATTTATGAAAAAGGCCGGACAAAATTGGGTGTCAACACTCTGCTGGACAAAGAAAACATCCACTTTCGGGTCTAATCCTCTCCTACGCTGGTCTTGTAGTTATGAGTATGTGTGAGACTCACTCTTACCCATTTCGGTACTAATACTCCTCCTAGGACTCAACATGCTCATAAGTCTAACAATTTCAGACTGGTTATGCAACCAACCCCCCTCTCCGGCAGAGACCTCATCTCATCTATCATTTTATCAACTCAAGAAATAAATTCTTCGTTTCAAACTCTATCTAAAACTCATTTAAACCTCAAGGATATGAACTTCATCTATTTCAGCCATCTCAAGACTCAAACTTCATCAATCATCACATTCAGACAATCAAGGCTTTAAACATTACCCTAAATTTGTTCTTGCAATATTAAACAAGGGGAATCATGCAATTTAGATAAATAATCATATGATAATGCATATACTCAGTAGATACAAGTATGATGATCATCAATTTGAGATAATATACATATATTACAAATAATGTTCAAGAAATAAAGATAATGTTCAAGAAGTTCTTCAAGATTCACTTCTCAATGGCACTCAACTATCAATTATCAATCTACTACAGATATTAGGCACATGGAAGGACAATTCCATGCTCTGGGTAGTCTTTACATATTTAGGATGATGAATTTGCTATCCCTCAACAAGAAACGAACTCAACTTTACATATTTGAGATGATGAATTTGCTATCCCTCAACAAGAAACGAACTCAAACTTGGAATTCCTCAACCCTTCTTCTTCTTCTTCTTCTCTCAAAATTTACGTTTTTGTCTTAGAAAATATGAGTTTTGAAACTCTTTCGTATGAAATAAGCCTTAAAAACACGCCCCGGGGTATTAAAATAGGTTGGGAAGGACCAAAATGCACTTCCCATAATTAAAAGAAAAACTGAAAAAAAAGTATACATAGGTCCGCGTCGCGCCAGAGGCGCGGACCAGTGTATTTTCACCCTTTTTCAAAAAACAGAGTTCCCGTCGACATTTAAAAAAAATAAAACCGAAGTATAAGTGCGTGTTCTGTCCGCATCACGCCAAGTGCCTGGATAAAAACTTACGAAATTTTAATTTCACTCCGGTTGCTCTTAAATAAGATCGAGATCATTTTCTGACTCGATTTTCCGTGCAGATCGCAAATTCATTCTCGGATTTCCGATCGCAGCTTTGGAAGACACGTTCTGCGCACGATTACATTTTAGGGGCATTTCAATAATTCCACGGGTGTTACATTGAGTTTATTGAGCAACTTTTTATTACAACAAATTATGAAAAATCAACATTGATTGTTACTTCTTAACTACGTCCTTAAAAAAGTAATTTTTTTCAACCCTTAAAAAGTAATAAATTATATATCGAACTCTAAAATTATATAGAATACAGTGATTTATATATATGGGCATTGAATAATTTTTTTCTTCCTCCTAATTTCCGTATAAACCAAAATTGTTGGTAATTAATATAATCCCAGAATTATTCGCTGTTGCTTCTTCAGGTGGTGTTATTATTATTATTACTTAAAATAAAAGTGAATCCATTAAGATTTTTTCATTGAGTAGCCTTTTTGAACTATGTAGAGATTTGGTTAACCGTAATGATGACTAGTAATTAAGAAATAATAATTAGTTTTCTGGTGATTAATTATTCATTGTTGCTTCATATAGGATAGAGTTTACACAAAGTATTTTTAATTTTCTAACAACCTACTGACCCTAGGAAACATTGTGCCTCACTACATCAAAATAAATTAATATTATATATTATAAATATCCAGAAACAGTCGATCTATGTTTTAAACACAGGGATTAGACTGCGTACATCTGACCTCCCCTTACCCCGCAATGGGCGGGAACCTTTGAGGCAATGGGGTAATGTTGTTGTTGTTGTTGATTTATTATAAATATCAAACGCAAATAATTTTTTGTTTATACCTTTGGATTGTTTAGTTATTGGGTCTGATACTTGGGGGTCCATTTTATGACCCACTACACTAGGCCCATATGAGTCCATAATGGAATTAAGGTAACAAATTAATGGTGTAATTAGGAATATTACACTATTTGCTAAAGATATCTCACATTTGGATTAGACTAAAAATGTGGAGTCTTCTTTTTTCAAGATGGGAAAATTATACAATATAGATCAAGTTGTGAAATGGTTTATCAAATTTGGACCTAGCTCTATTTATTTAGGTTTAATAGACTAGCGGACCAAATCATTTACCTGCTTACTCTACTTTTTTCCTTTTTATTTCGTGGATGATATCAATATCACTACTATGAATTAATCTTTTATGACACTCGGTAGGTATATTGATGTCATATTGGAATCATATAGGACTGAGTTTAATCTTTTGTGATTTTCTGTCGGTATATCAATACTCTGTCAGTATCATATAGGATTAGATTCTTTTTTTTTTAACAAAATAAATAAGAAATAATTAAGAAAAAAATATTAAAGTTACAATTTTGTTTATTAAACTCTAAAACTATGTTGATATCTATTTACTTTGATGATATCCAACGGTAGTTAACCATCGTTTTCCTAAAGCACTGTCTGTTCCTTCTTGATGCCATTAGAGTATAAATACTCTAATGTTAACAAAGAGTAATTAAGTAGTGTTTTCACTAAACTACTACTCTTCATCTTTGATACCATCAGAGTCTAATAGTCTCAAACCATAATTGAGCAGTCTTTTCATTACATGTTACTCATTGATGCCCATTGGAGTTTTATATAATCGAAAGGCATTAAAGAGTAGCTGAGTAGTGTTTCCATTAAAGCACTGCTTCTTCTTCTTTAGTACCATCAGAGTATATAAATAAACTCTCATGGGCATCAAATATGCGAATCAAACATTCACTACAAGGTGAAATCATGATAGTTGGAAACTAATTAGATATAGATACTGAAAATTATCCTCTAAAATTTACACTTGAAATGAATATTTCATTCAAAAAATTTGTTCCATTGAACTCTAACAAAGATTCTCCGAAAATAAACTTTCGTCATGAAATAATAACCTCAATTTTAATTCAAATAAGTACAGTACATGCATGGAGACTTACATTTACAAATCAAAGAATATATATGTATACACAATTTACTAGTCTAACATTGATATTTTTACCCACAAGATTTTCCAATTTCATTAATCACCAAATTTCTAGCTCTATTAATAGTTAAAAGACACAAATAAACATGTTCTTCAAGCTCTTCCACTTGTTTTCTAAATCCAACATTACTCTTCTTCAACTCCTTCAACACTTTGAATGAAATACTATCTTCCCTTCTATCCAAACACAACTTTATCATCGCCTTGTTATGTTCAATTTCATCGTGCAATCGATCCACGAGCCTACTCATTGTATCGAAATCCCTATTTAAAATGTATGTACCTTTTGCCGCTACATCAAGTTGTGCTCCAATTTTGCTTAGAAATCCACATTTCAAGAATCGAAGACGATTCGTGAATTTTTTAATTTTCGTCTGCTTCAAGGGTAAAATGGTCAAAATGGCTGGTCCCATTGTAAGTGCAGCTAGTGTATGTGCTGCCAGAACCACAGCTGCAACAGTTACTAGTCCACATGCTGTTGTCACAAATACCCCTGAAGCCTTATTTACACATTTGATAAATTTTATTTTCCTAGCTATTTTTTTCCTCTTTGAACTCAAATGATGCAAAATCGACGAATATTCATCGTTGATTCGCGTAAAATCTTGTTTTTTGAGGTCAGAAAATGGGTTGTTGTGGATAATATAAGATCTTAGTTCTAGCACAAGGTGATTTATTTGATGAGAAGAATATGATTTATCGTTGATCGATTTGAGGACTTGATCGACGAAATCATAGTCATTTTGGACTTGGTTAATTGTTTTTAGAAGTTGGCTACAAAATTTTGAGGCTTTTGTACTAATATTGAAGTAATTGGAAAGAAGGGGTTTGAGATTATATTTTCTTGGGAAAATATTTATTGATTCAAGAATATTTGTTATTGTTTCTTGGCATGGTTCAAGAAGTATATCTGAGAATAATGTATATTGAGAATTTGGAGATAATGGTTGATTATTATTATCATCATTATTTAGAAGTATATCATGAGCTTTCATGAAAAATTCACCATATGATTTTGTCCTTAATGCACCTAGGTACTCTTCATTCACATTGAGGCTTCTTGTGGTCTTCCCATCTGAAAATAAAATTTAGATATTTAAAAATTATATAAAAAATATTATATATAATAATAATTGAATTATTCAATCATTCAGCATATATTTACGATACTTAATTTCCATTTTACTTCACATGAGGTAAAAAGAAAGGATGGGTCCGGTGCACTAAAATTCTCGTTATGCGTTAAGTACAGGAAAATGCTTGACCATAAGGATCTATTGATGCAGTTTTACCTTAGATGAGGTGTGAGTATAAAATTTTCGTAGTATAAGGTATAAATATTTGATTTTGAAATATAGGAATGTATATTATAGGAGTGTTTAATGTAATTAACTCCTAATTTAAAAGAGAGAGAAGTAGGTAGAAAATCTAATCATTAATATTCCTCAATTTCATATAAACAAGTGTTTTTTTTTTGGTGATTATATATACAAGTGCTAATTTAATTAGAAGCTAGCTAATTATATGTATTCCAATTATTTAGTATCCCCACATACCTTTTTAACTGTCGTTTAATTTAGCTCAAAAAATTATCTTAAAATAAGTATCACTCGAGGAATTTAAGATCAAAGTTGACAATTATTTTTGACTATATGTACCTTGACATTAAATAAGTACAGAGTCCTTTTTAAAATTGCTAAATTCTCAAAAAACATCTAATAAATAGAAGCAACTTAGAGCCAATTTGTATTGGCTTATTTTAAATATTTATACGTTTAAATAATTTTTAAGCAGTTTGTATTTTTGAGTAAGTTTAAAAAGTGTTATAAGTATTTAGTTTTAAGCTAAAATAATAAAAAAATAATTCAAAAAACATCTAACTTATGACTAACTTATAAATCTAAATTTAAAAGTCAATCCAAATAAACTCTTCGCAATGTATACCAACCTTGTATTAGTTCCTCTTATTAATGAGCTTGAAAAAATTTAAAACGATAGCTAAAATAAGACAAAGGAAATACAAATATACCTACCTTGTATTAGTTCTGTTCTTAATGAGCTTGGAAAGATTTAAAACGACAGTTAAAATAGAACAGAGAAAGTACAAATGAAACAATTTCAAGAAACTCTTGATAACAATTGGAAGTTCAAAAGACTAGTAATATAATCATATGTTTAACTTACCTTTGATGGTTTTACAAGCTTTATCTTCCTCACCCATATCTTGAAACCCTTCAATAAACTAAAGCTTATGGATATAATATGTTGTTTAATTAGAACTTCTATGCATTGAAATGTATATATATAGTAGCAAAAAGGGTTTGTAATATATCACTCCAAAAAATGTGTGTATCACATTAACACCTTATAGAAGCAATTGCAATTAAGATGATTATAAAGGACTACTAAAACAGATAATTCCTAGGTTGTGTGGCTAAATTGTGAACCTTTTAAAGCCACTTATAATAAGTTGATAGTTTTAAGGATTGTATCTTACGTTATCCCTTTGTGGTGATAAACTTTACACATTTATTCATTTTGTAAGTAAGAAAAGAGAGAAAAAAAAAATGGAGATTTTATATATTTTGTTAACTTTTGTATAAATTTAGTTTAGTTCTTTTTATGAGAAATCTTAATTATTACACATGAGGGATTGCAATTTTCAACATCCAAAAAACTAAAATGATCATTATTTTAGTTTTAATTTGTAAGTAATCATATGAGATTATTTCACAAGAATGAGTTAAGAGGTGTCTTTATATTTTTTGGTGTCATTATTCATCTTGTATTTGTTATTTTTATCGTATTGACCCAGTATCGTTTGCTTTTCATTATTAGTCGCTTTTCTTTTCCTTTTTTTTTATATCTAGTATCTTCTGCTTATGGAGTTTGATTTTTTAGATAAGGGTTTTTTCGGAACAGTCTATTATCTCTATGAGTTAGTGATAAGATCCGCGTACATTTTACTCTCCTTAAACCCCACTTGTGGGATTCCAATGGATATGTTGTTGTTTGTTAAGTTAAGAGGTGTGTTCTTGAAATTATAACTAAGATTATCCTTATCTCTCTCACAACTTTATTTACACGGTTATATGCCTTTTTTGCATGATTTATGTATAAAAAGTATATGCTTTATTTATCTAATGATGGGAATCAATTTTGCTACTTGAATAAAATGGTGCATGAACCATGCTACGTAAACAAAACTGGAAAAAAAAAATTAAGCAACTTGGGAAAATTAATATAAATAGGCTAATGAGTGGACCTCAAGTAATATCAATTTTAAGTTAATTGATATATAAATAATATATGACGTGGCTAAATTTTTATCGAACTTGGATAACTAATCATTCATTAACATATAGTAATGTTAGTTATAGAGCTTGAAGGAGGGTCCATCGATTATAGTATCGCGTTTTATCATCAGATAACAAAGTGAACTTTACGATGTCCTCCCAACCCAACTTACTTCAAGTTAGGCAGGAATTACAACATTTTGTTAAGCAACTTTACTTAATAGAACTAATTTTCTTGATACGCATAAATTAATACTACTACGTAAAGAAAATAATAATATAATATATCGGATAGTACATTATTATTATTATTTGTTAATTAATATACAAAACTAATTATTATAAATGTGCTATAAGTAGGGAGGGTAAATATTTATCAATGTTTGATTCATGAAATATTTTTTATAAAAAGAGAAGTTCATAAATATTTAACAAAATAACTTTAATTTCTAGATTGAATTAGAAAAAAGAAGTTCATAAAATGACCCCAAACACCCTATCCACAACCTAGAACTTCAACTCCTACACCCCCAACATATTTATTTTTAAAATAAATATATTTATTTATTAAATATTAATAAATAAACAAATAAGATTATCACTTATTTTTTAGAAAGACATTTTTGTGTAAAAGAAATTCCTTTTGTGCCAAACACACACCCAAAAATTTATAAACACTCTATAGAATTGTGTATATATTAAAACTTCAAATTGTTAATGTTTAATATTTTGACCTTTTCTAAATTTAATCTTCGATACATTTTCTAAAATTTGATTAATTCATATTCATCTAAAAATATTCTATTTTTGAAGTTTGCCAACCAAGCTATTGTCCCATGTTACATCCTATCAATTTCTATGTTTCTTCTTCTTCTACTCCACTCTTGGAGGAAGGGGGGTTATGACACGTGTAATTTCCCCACAAATATTTGATAAAATTAGGTAGACTTTTGAAAAAACCTAACACAAATGTTCTTGACAAGGAATTTCCTTAAATGTAATCCAATCATTCAAAAATTAATTAACTAATTGCATCTACAGCATGTCTTGGTTTCAAGTTTCTCAACGGTCCTTATCAAAAATGAATTTATTTATAAGAAAAAAAATCAGATTTGAATGTAACAAGGGCATTTAAAATATGATAAAATAAATAAAAATAAATTGTTACAGTATATTAATATTTTTTATATGAGATGATCATGTAATTCAATATAAAGTAACGGTAAATTGAATTTACGATTTTAACATATGTTTTAATTTAATTCGGCACAGACTTTGATTAAAAAGAATAGAAGATTTTTATTCTTTTTTTATTTAAATTTAAAATATATGTAGCTAATATATTAATATATATATTTTTAATTTTTTGGTCTTATATATGTTATGTAAGATGATAGGTATAATGGAGATAAATTCAAAATTTGAAGTTTATGAATTTTCATAGCAATTTGAATTGCAAGCGAATATTTATGCAATAACAACTAAGTTCATAGTCGAATATTTTATAAACAAAATTAGGTCTCTTATAGTCTTATTATATAATTTGTCCATTCCAATTCATGTTTCCTTCTTTCCTTTTAGTTTGTTTTAAAAGTATAAAACTCTCTTTTTGTAACAATATTTAAATTTTAATTAACCACGTGATATGTTTTATACCACAAGATTTAAATGATATTACAAAATTTAAAACTTAATATGGGTGCTGCTAAAATTTGTTAGAAATTTTGAACCAAAAAAAGAAAACTAATGACGTTTTCATAAGATTCTAAAACCTAACAAAAGGCCAAAAAAGAGGGAAAATAAAAAGTATATAGTTCTATAAAATCAGGCTTTATTCATGCATATATACTAACTTCTTAAGTAATTTAGGTCTATTGATAACTGTTGCAATATAGTTGTAACGTCTAAGAATATATTTGTTTGCGTATATCTATTCGTACGAGTTACGATTGTATCTGTTTATGAGAATTTTAGTAGCTTAAGTGATATATTATTAGTTAGGATTCGATTTTTCATCTTGTGATCCATATTTATTCCCAATCAATCTATGAAAAATGTATTTTATTATTATTATTTTATTATGAAATCAGTATTGTCATCTGAGGTTAACTTATCTATTCAAAATGTTATTTTTGACGAATAATGTAGGATATAAAAGAAAAAGATAGTATGCGTACACAAAGAAGGAGTTCAACTTATCTATTCAAAATGTTATTTTTGACAAATAGTGTCAATTGAGTGGTCATCTTAGACAAAGACACGAGTTAAGATTTATCTATACGTACAAGTTATGACTATGATCTTTTTATGAGAATTTTAGTAGCTCAAATGCTACATTGTTTGGGTTTTACATTATTAGTCAGAGTTTCGTTCTCCATCTTGTAAATCCCTACTTATCCCCAATCAATCCACGCAAAATATATATTATTATTATTATTTTATTGCGAAGTTAGTGTTGTCATCGAGGGAATGTAGAATATAAAAGAAAAACATTGAATACATTCAAAAAAAAGAGTTAAGATTTATGTACCAACAATATAAAGTAATATTTAATTTTCATAATTAGGTGATAACAAAATAATTGTATTACTTTTCGATAAACGTCTTAACTAGTTAAATTATACAGTTAAATTATATATATATAGATAGATAGATAGATAGATAGATAGATATAATTGAATTTGTGAGGTAATGTGCACATATTAAGAAAAACATTCAAAGACAAAATTTACATTATACTTTTCACTATTGCCCCTTGTGAAATCATAACTATGTAGTGTAATTTATCTCCTTAAAAATATAAAATTTCAATAAATGAAAGGGTAATATCAAAAAAGTTTCAAATATTCTTTTTAAACTTTGAACAATCAAATTATTTTAAATATTAAATTTTTTTTAAAAAATTTAATTAATTTAAGACGGAGGAAGTACTTTATTAGGAACATGTAAATGACAAAATTTAATCACGTAAGAATCCAAGTTGAAAAGTTGAGGAAATGGGGATGTCATTTTGATCTTGTGGGGACCTAAATCACATTAAAGTTAGGAAAATTACGTGGTGGCTTAGCTAATTTTAGTGTTTTAATTACTTTCTACATATAATTGTATTTTTTTAATAAATTATACCTTTTTCGTTTAAACAAAATGAACTATTCTAATTTTGTACGAAATATAAAAAAATAATGAAGACTTTTTAATCTTTATATCAAATGTATTAAACTATTCTGTAATCTGCTGACCTTATACGTCCTCTATCAAAAGCTAAAATTTAAAGTGTTGCAAAAAAACAGTCATTTTTTTAAACAGACTAAAAAGAAAAGAAAGTCAATATTTTTTAAACGGCTAGGAGTATCTTATTATGATAATATGAGATTTTGTAGCAAACACAGGAGAAGCTACCTTATGCCTAGGGGATTCATATAAACCTTCTTTGATAAAAAAAATTATTTTTTTCTTATCTATATACAGTAGATGTTGAGCCCCATTCAACAAGTTCGTGTATTTTCTTTGTCTAGTTTTAACGCCCCTCAACTGAAATCCGACTCTGCCATTGATAACAAATACGCAAGAATAAATACGATTAGGCTATTGAGGACAGTGAATAACTAGAAATAGATTAGTTAGTTAAACAACAGTTAGTTGTTAATGATATAGTTAAGAATAGGTTAGGCGGTTAGTTAATTAGTTAAGAGGCAGTATATATACATGTAAATAATTGTACAGGGACATTACTCATTCTTTTTCCCTTTACACAAGAAATGAGAATAAGCTCTCCTTGCTTGAGCCTTCTCCATCATTGATTTTTCTTCCTTTGTTGCCTTAATTTCTTCCTTCCTCATGGCTGTCAATTCTCTTCATGGTATCAGAGTAGGTTGATTCGGAAGCTAGGTCGATTTACGTCGGGTTTCATCTCTCCAAAATCATCAATTTTGGAAACTAGGTCAACTCTCGATTGGAGCTGAGTGAACTAGTAATGGCGGCAGAAGTTGGAGAAGACGCAGCTGAGAGAAGAACTACTAGGATTAGTACAGTAATCGATGTTAATCATCTGTTGTATCTACAACCTTGTGACACCCCAGGTAGTTCCTTAATTTCCTTTCAGTTGGCTGAGCCAGAGAACTACGCTTTGTGGAATAGATCCATTAAAATCTTAGTGGTAGGGAAGAGTAAAATAGGATTTGTTGATGGTAGACATGCAAAGGATAAATTTGAAGCCTCACTTCACGATTTGTGGGTAAAGGTGAACGCCATAGTGCTATCTTGGATTGTGAACTCAGTAAGCACTGATTTGGTCAGTTGTGTAGCATATGCCTCAAATGCGTATACTGTTTGGAGTGATTTGAAGGAAAGATTTGATAAAGAGAATAGATCCAAAATCTTCCAATTACATAAAGAGATCACTACATTGACATAGGGAACTTCGTTTATTTCAAGTTACTTTACTGAGTTGAAGGATTTGTGGGTGAAATATGACTCTTTAGTGCCGTGTCCTGGTTGTAAGTGTGCAGGGTCAAGAAGGTATATGGAGCACTATCGGTACCAACGTTTACTGCAGTTCTTGGAAGGCTTGAATGAGACTTACTCACAAGCAAGGAGCCAAATTTCAATGATGACACTGGTGCCAAACATCAACAAAGCTTACTCAATGCTGATCTCTGAGGAGAGTCAAAGGAATTTGGGAAAGATTGTTGATGACTCAAGTGGTATAGCCTTATTCAGTAACACGACAGGGTTGAATCAAGTTAACACTGGTATATCTGGTTCAGTCAAAGGAAATCACAGTGGATCATCCGGACACTATGATAGGGGAAGCTATAAAAGAAGGAATGTACACTTGTTTTGTGAGTATTATAAATAGAGAGGACATACAAAGGAAATATGCTACAGCATCCATGTATATCTAACAGATCACAAGTTCAAGAAGAAGAATTTATATAAACCACAATATACAGCCAATGCAGTGCATAATGCAGCTGGACATGCATCATTCCAAGGTAAAGTGTAACACCCCAAAAATTTGTTAAGCTAAGATCGAGTCATCCTTCATATAATATAGGATTTTAATTGAGAATTCTTAATGGAGCATAGATGTTAAAGTCAATTTCTTAATATGGGAATAGAATTGGAATTGATATGAGGTCGTAATTCTAATGTATGATTTTATAAAAGTTAGGTGAACCAATGACTTGTAAGTTGTATACACGTGTTAGAATCAATTCCTAAGTATTTAAAGTATATTAGGTGTAATTTATAGTCATAAGGGATCTTTTACATCAAGCCAAGTTTAAAGAATTTCTAGCAGCCAAGTTTTCATATGAGTCGATAGAAGGGTCAACTTCAAATACCCATATCTCCTAAAGTATAATGCGTTATATGTCCCATAATATATCAAATCATAGATATTCGAATTAGCTTTCCAACACATTTAATTTTTCAATAATCGGAGTTCAGAGTAGAAAGTTATGACCATTTTAGTGAAGAGGTGCAGAGCTGTCCGAATTCCGCGCACGGAGCGCGTCGTGAACCCTTACTAGATGAGGTAATAACGTTTTATCCTCATAATTTGAGGGTCTTTTTATCCTAAAACCTTTAGGGTTCTATTTATGGTCTCCAAAATATATAAAACATCAATTTTCATGATTAAAACCCTCTCCCTTCTCTCCTAAACATAAATTCTCAAGAATAATCAAGAAAATCATCAAGTAGGATTAGCTTCCAAGATTCCTCCTCAAGGTAAGTTATTCTTCATGAATTTCAATCTA
>JAOTQR010000011.1:18125856-18160079 GCA_025774065.1 Solanum ossicruentum | reverse complement strand
GTCATTTCGAATCTCGAGAATTGATTTTGCTTAAATTAATTAAGTTTAGATTGATTTTCGATTTTCGAAATAATTTTCAACTTTTCTTTTAAAGTCGGTCATTTTTCACGATAACAGTTGTTTATGCTAAAGAATCATATTTTAATCTACACTATAAGCATTGATTTAAATAAAATATATAAAATCATTAACTTTTCACAACAACAACAACATACCCGGTGGAAGCTCACAAGTGGGATCAGAGGAGGGTAAAAATGTACGCAGACTTTATCACTACCTCATAGAGGTAAAATCATTAATTTTTCACAAAATATGAAATTATTTTCAATCCGCTAAGTTAATATTATATATGAATAAGTTTTTTATTAATAGAATCAAAGAATTTGTGATTAATCGTGACCAAATCAGTATATTGAAATTAACCATCCTTTGAAAGACTTCTTTTGTTAAGATGTGTCAATATATTTACAAATTTGATCAACAAATTAATGTTCAATTGAGGTTCTAATATAATAATTTATAGTTGCTTAAGCAACTGACTGTTGTTTATGCTAAACAATCATATTTTGATCGACACAACCACTAGTTGCTTATGTTTTTTTATATGAGATATGATTTTATAGGTGTATAAAATTACAATAAAAATTGATTTAAATAATAATATATAAAATCATTAACTTTTCACAACATGTGAAATTATTATCAAATCAACTTTCTCCCAATAAGTTAATGTTATATATGATTAAGTAGTAGAATCAAAGATTTGTGATTAATTGTAGTCGAATCAGTATACTCAAATTAATCACCTATTGAAAGACTCATTATATAAAGATGTATCAATATGTGTTTCAAATGTGATCAGTAAATTAATGTTCAATTGATATTCTAGTATAAACAATTCATAGTTGCTTAACCAATTTACCACTGTTTATGCAAAGCTATTATATTTTGATCTACACAATTACTAGTTGTCTATCTATTTTATATTAGATTTGATCATATAAGCAAACTAAAATTATAGTAAGTATTGGTATAAGTAATAATACATAAAACCTTTAACTATTCACTAGATGTGGAATTATTATCAAGCCAACTAGCTCCCCAATAAGTTAGTGTTGTATATGATTAAGTTGTTTATTAGTAGAATCAAAGAATTTGTTATTAATTGTCATGAAATTATTATTTTAAAATTAATTACCTATTGAAAGATCCTTTTTGTCAATATGTGTCAATACATTTTCAGATATGATCAATAAATCAATGTCTAATAGAGGTTCTCGTTTAAAACAATTCTTAATTGTTTAAACAATTGACTGTTGTTTACACTAAGCAATCATGTGTAAACTATTTGTATTTATATAAGCAATGCAATTGTTTACCTACGATGAAAGTGTTTATGTTCACATCTAAACTTCAGCGGTCAAAACAATTTAAATAAATACTTGATTCAATCACAAATTAATCACCTCTTGAAAGACTTCTTTTATCAAGATGTGCCAATTTAGGTTTTCATATAAACAATTATTAGTTGCTTAAACAACTAACTATTATTTATGTTAAACACTCATATTTTAATCAATACAATCATAATTATTTATGTATTTTAGTTACTTAAACAATATGCACATATAAATAACTCGTAATTCCGAACAATTTCTTTAAAAAATATGATAAAAAAGAAACGAGGGAGAAAGAAGACGGCTTTCTTGTAAGCTTTTGCTCAATAAGCTAGCGTTTTTAATTCTTTTTCTTTATAAGTTTTTACTTTTTAATTTGATTTCAAAATTTTAATTATTTTAATTCAACCTCCATTAACTTTTAATTAAATATTACTTTTAAAAAAAATAAAAATTCCTTTAGTATCCATGTAAAAAGGAAACGGTTGTTCTAAAAAAGAGGATCAACGAAAAAAGCTGCGTTTTTTCATACTTGTCAACATGGCAACTCATCAGAAGAATCACTCACCATCGCCAAATTCATCACAGCAATTCTCAACAAACACAGAAAGTGAGGAAAAATGTCAAGCGAAAGTGACGAAGATGAGCTCTTACAAATGGCATTGCAGGAGCAATCAATGGGAAAGAAGCCCTCCGATCCACGGCCCAAGCAGAACCCAAGTAGAGGAGCTGCTGCGACGCCGAACAGAAAAGTGCAGCCGAAGCACAGGAAGGACCCGTCGGAGGTCGATGAATATGATTCGGACTTGGAGATTCTCAGCATTTCCTCTGGCGAAGAGGATAAACCATCATCTAAGAGGGATACTAAAGGTCCCCCGAAAAAAAGGGCTCCGAGAGGACCTGGGAAGGATGATGATGAACATTGGCATGGTGGTGAACCTGATTGCTGGAAACGCGTTGATGAAGACGAGGTATCTAAACTAGCATTTTTCTAAGCTCCAAGTATCTGTTTAGCTATGAAATTTCATAAATATTTTGAAGTTCCCCAAAACTGTATTCATGAGTAATTTGGAGTGAAAGATGTTTTTCAAATTCTTGAAATTTGATGTTGAATTTGGAAATTTTATGATCAAAAGTATTTTTCAGAGTTCAATTTTAAGGAAAAAATGTTCTCCAATTAAGTAAAATGCAAGTCCAAACACAACTTCAAATTTCAAAAGATCACAACTTCAATATATTCAAATTTTCAACTTTCAAGTTTGAGCTTCAAATTCTATGATTTCTTTTGCCTAATATATTTACAATTTACAAGTGGTTCCATGTAAAGTAGGAATTTATGATAACAAGTCAAGGTGTTGGATATGGTATGATAATATTATTTTGGAATTATTTTTGTATATTAGAGATTAACAACACTTTCTAAGTATTAGTTGAAGCAAGTGCTGGGGAGAAGTATTGGAAAAAACAACAGATATTTTGCAGGTTTATCAACTCCAAATTACTCCCTTAAGGGTAGATGTCTTTTGTATCTTTATAGTTGGCGTAGTCTTTCACCCATAGATTTCCCTGAGATTTTATTTTGAACTTTGTTAGCTCCCTGGTACTAGTTTAGTCTGCTTTGTAATTGAGCCAATGAAGTATTGTCATCTTCCCAAATTTTGTACTATTTGGCATCTTCTTGACGCCAACAACGAAATTTCTTATTACTCATCAAAAAACTAAATAAATTAAAAAAAAATAACAAAAGGAACTTTGCTTTATTTGGTATGTCCTTGTTATGACTGAAGTTCCTTATTTACTTATAGGGATTACTCTTTGTATCACATACATTTGGGTGTGTTCACTAAAAGGAGGAGGTTTTATTTTGTAAGGTCCTCTATATAAATTTTAAGTTACATTCCCTGTGGAAGTGGATAAATGTCTTCTTTATCGTTGTAAATCAGAATGTGTGCAGAAATTTTTGCTTGGCTAGTAGTGTTCAAAGCATTCTCGAATGAATACTGAACCTAAAGATCAAAATGTTTTCAGCTAAGACGTCATGTTCGGGATATGAGGGAGGCTAGAGCAATTCCAGCCACTCAAATTAAGATTGAGGAGGAAAAGATGGCATTGGCAAAGAAAGCACTTCAGAGTTTGCAGTCTTTCCCTCGCGGCATGGAATGCATAGATCCTCTAAGATTGGGGTACTTATTATTATCTTGCTTTATTTATGCATTTTAAATTGTTCACTGATATTGTTGTGCTAACTGGGAGGCTGCTTTGTACTGACAGGATAGTTGACAACAGAACATTAAGGATGATCAGTGAGCACTCAACAAGTTCCCCTTCTAAAGCAGAGTTAGACCCCAAAATGCGCGGTACATAATTTTGTCACCAAATTACTTTATTGTATTAGGGTTTCCTTGCCCCTCCTTATTCATTACTATTCCCTCAGAAAATACCTTGTCATCAACCTTTTCAATTAACATCCCAATTGGACGTTCCATGCAATAGAGATCTTGAGATGAATCTACATGACAAGTTGACAGCAATTTTGTTCATAATAATCTTTGTACAGTGGATGACATAGCACTTTATGTGGCTACAACTATTGGATGCTTCTGAATTCAAGTGTGGGCACTTACTCTTAGAACAGTTGGGTGGACTTGTTTTACTGCATTATCTTTAGCCTATAGCTGTGCTCCCTTTGTAGTTCTTGTAGCTAGATATAGCAGGATCTCGAGTTCACATGGTAAGGCATGTGAATGTTTGGGCTCCTAAGCAGATTAAGACAAAGACATTTCATTCCTTATGTGGTGGATCCTTGAGAATGATTTTCTTCTATCCTACTAGGAAAATATTCGACGAAAAAGCACAGGGATGCTGCTGTAGTGCACTTTGTATGTGTACAAAATAGGTATTAGATTACTAGACTAGCCTAACAATTGGTAATTAATGGTGGAAATCCCTTGGTAATAGTTTCTTCTCCAGATCATATTTGGTTTGGAACATCTTAATGGAGATAGTTCTGGAGTGTTAAGATGTTGCCGTCATGTGAATCCCATCTTATAGACTTATACCCTTACCTTGAAATGAGTTATGTATTGATTACTTGGGTTGATGGTTGAAACAAAACA
The DNA here is from genome assembly GCA_025774065.1 of Solanum ossicruentum. Lineage (NCBI taxonomy): Eukaryota > Viridiplantae > Streptophyta > Magnoliopsida > Solanales > Solanaceae > Solanum > Solanum ossicruentum. Next base: position 18,155,566 of record JAOTQR010000011.1, on the reverse strand, counting down.
AGTAGAGATCCCTTGTGAATTGTGATGAAATATCCTGTAATTGATTTAGCCAAAAAAAAAGAAGTTAAATTTATTGAACATACTTGGTAAAATTGAAGGTTGATCTAAATTATTCTAGAGTACTTCACAATCTGAATGCATTGTTTAGTTTGATGGCTGTGATCATGAGATGTGATTATGTCTAAGATTTGTACATCACCAAAATTATAAGATTTGTAATGTACAAGTTCTAGGAATACTATTTTTTTTTGAAATTGGTAATTTAGTTCTAGGAATACTATTTTATTCTCCTTATCCTGCTAGTACTCCACAAACCAAGCAACGGTTTGTCCTGTTGTTTTACTTCAGGGATACTCCTGCTAAATGCCATGGCTTTGTCACTTAAAAAGACAGAGTGATGTGACGTCAGGAGTTATCACTTCATGATATAAGCGATGTGCTTTTGATAGTAAAGTGCCAAGGTGATCTACTCTAGAAGCTACCATCTCCTTAGGATCTGACTTCAAATGAGGGGAAAAAGGAAGAGAAAGAAGAGGTTGCTTTACATTTGATTTACTTCTTTGGTCTCCTTTTTCTTCATCAGACAATGAATTTTCCTTCTTCTTTTATGCAAGCCCTCTTCTGTTGCTACTTCTGATTCCACTCTTCTTTTTCATGTTCCTATTATTGCAATTAAATACTTCAAATTAGTTCTTTTAATGGACCTTTTGGTTGACTACTTATTTCCTGTTTCCATTTCTACTGGCACTAGGATTTCCTTCTATCGTTTCTGAATCTCAGGCAAGTTATGTTTGATTCTGATCCATTGATTTTTTTAACAAGAAATTGCGCCAATTTTGCAGATAGGTTGAATTATTTTTCTGAGAAGTTTGACTCAAAATTGTTTCTATCTCGAATCCACCAAGATACTAGTGCAGCAGACTTAGAGGCAGGTTCTGTTTCTTTGAAGACTGATCTTAAAGGACGTATGCAACAGAAAAAACAATTGGTCAAAGAGAATTTTGATTGCTTTGTATCTTGCAAAACTACGATTGATGGTTAGCTTCAGATCTTGTTTCGGATGAATTCCATCGTAGTTTGAATTATCATTGGAAGATCTGATTGGTTTGATGCTTTGCTATAGATATTGAATCAAAGTTGAGACGCATTGAGGAAGACCCTGAAGGTTCTGGAACTAAACACTTATATGATTGTATGCAAGGAGTCAATTCAATTGCTAACCGTGCTTTTGAGTCACTATTTGAAAGACAGGTAGATAGGATGTGATGCTGTATTTTTTAGTTCAATCCATTTAATGAAGTTGATTATTGTAACTGTGGATTTTTTTGACTCTTCTTTTGTTGTTAGCATGTAACAAAATAGAAGCATTTCCGTGTAGGCTCAAGCTGAGAAGATAAGATCTGTTCAAGGAATGCTTCAGAGGTTCCGAACGTTGTTTAACTTACCCAGTACCATTCGTGAAAGCATTAGTAAAGGTGAATATGACCTGGCAGTCAGGGAGTACAGGAAAGCAAATTCAATTGTGCTGCCTTCTCATGTATGGAAGACTTAATTCGTTATTTTTGACTTTTACACTTGCCAGTAATGGATTTTACTTTCTGTTTGAAACTGTTAAATTGATCTAAGTCCTGCAAATAAGTACACTTACACAAGAATATGCCAAAGTTATTGCAGCTACACATGTACACGTCTCTTCGTGTGTGGCTCCCTATGTTTCCCGGTCTTAGTAATCAATTAATTAAAGATACTTTGTGGTTATAATGGCATATTATACTCCAGGCTAGTACATGGATGTTGTCAATATTTGACTCTAGTAATTTGGGTAGCAAAATCTTAATTATAAGAACTATTTTAGAGTTTCTACGTAAATTTGAGCGAGGCCCTTCCTACGACATACATTTTGGCTAATGCGGATGTTCTATACTAGGAATTACCATCTTTTCTTTACTTAACCTATCTGTCTTCACCTCAATGTACATGAATAGAAACGTCCTAATTGTCTTGTTTAATGACTCCATGCTTATTAAATGCTTTAAGTCCTCTCGTATTTCTGACTAGGTGCAGGCTGTTTATGCTCCTTGAAATGTTGATTCTTTGGGTAGGAATTAACATGGTAAAGGGTACTTGATCAAGTTCCATACTTTTCATGTCCTTAGTTTGATTTAGTAGTAACAATGTGCGCTTAACTTTTATGATGCTTGACATTTTGAGGTTATCTTTCTGATTACTACTTAGGTTTCTTTGTTTAGTTTTTCTACTTCTTTGCATATTGATTCTGCCTTTTTTGTTATATTTGTCATCATTATTCAAAGGTTTTGCTTTTGTTCTGGTCACAAATTATTTTCTGTGTCCTCTTCAGGTAGGAATTTTGAAGCGTGTTGTTGGGGAGGTTGAAAAAGTTATGCAAGAGTTTGAAGGCATGCTTTACAAGTCTCTGGAAGATCCTAATATTGACCTGACAAACGTAAGGCATCCTTTAGTTATTTCACCGACTTGAATGTATTTTTTTGAGAGATAATATATAAGGAAAGTGCAGGATGGCATAATGGTGGAATGTTGGTTCTCTAAGGGCTTGTTTGGTTAGAGGGATAAGGACAACTAATCCCGGAACTAATTTTAGGACGAGCTTATCCTTTGTTCGGTTGGATTAGGAGGGGTGGGATCAAGAGCCAAAAGAAATAGTGGAAAGTAATCCCAGCATGCATATGATGGACAGTGTGGAGAGAGAGGAATTAGAGATGTTCTGAGGATAGGTTTAGTTCCATTCATGAAGTTAAATAGAATTGTATTATATCCCTTTTATTTTGGTGTGAAGAGGAATATATAGATGAAGTTGAACTGATGGTCGATCTTTTAGGTCCTTGTATTTTCTCCTAGTTTGTAATTATCCCCTGAGGTCGCCAGCATGTCCTTACTATTGAGAATACAGCATCACCAATTTTTTTTTTAAGAAAATATATGAAATTGTTGCAGTGAAGGAAGACAAGGGGGGAAGAATGAAGAGGAAAATAGATTCCATAAATCCACCAAGAGCTTCTTAGAGATGACGCCTCAATATCACGGAAAGGTTGCTTAAGCTAAATAATCATAGGATGCAACAAAGTAAACTTCAGTTCATTTACCTAACCTGCCATCTTATCTGTTAAAGCACTCTACATGGATCATTATTATCTATCAAATGTCAATTCTGAGTCCATAGATATGCTGTTTTTACATTGAGTGAGAATCCATTTATAAGCGTCCATAACTATACAAGAAGAGACTATTAAGAATTAATGCAATGGAACAATGCTGGATGCTGTTGATTGTAATCACAATGTAATAGTGGCGTCTACTGCTCCTTTTTGACATGTCAGCTTCATTTTCATCCTAGTTCAGTTACTAGTAAAGGCTTTTGATGTCTATCCAGAATTGAATGTATTATTTTTTCTTCTCAACCAAGAGTGTTATTTAGATGTAAAACACTTCTAGCGATCTGTTGATATTGTGGGGCATGCGATCTATCTTTGCAGTACATGAGGGACAACAACAATAACAACAACATCACATCCATTGAAATCTCATGAGTGAGGTCTGGGGAGGGTAGAGTGTATGCATACCTTACTACTACCTCATGGAGATGGAGAGGTTGTTTCCGGTGGAAGATTTAGTACATGAGTGAAGTCAATGAAAATTGTAGCATATTTCACTTAAACCTGATGGAAGATTTAGTAATTCTGTATTCATTGTCTCGCTTGTGTTCCCCGCTTGTCGGATCACACTGGATATGTTATTGTTGTTGTTGGTGTCTTGCTTGTGTTAGGATGAGTCAGATCTCAGTATTCATTCAAGTGTTTGGTATACCAAACACTTTGATCTTACCATTATTCTTCCAAATGATTGATTTTCTTATAAAATTGATTCCGTTGCAGTCTAAATATCCATTTGGCTTCACTTTACAGACCTTGGCGTTGGGTTCAGCCTTTTAAATGCTGACAATTTTACTCATGTATTAGTTTTTAAAAAATTTTGAGAATTCAAACTTCACTTTTTTACTTATGTGAGATTTCTTAATGCTTCTTGTAGCTTGAAAATATAGTGAGGCTCTTGTTGGAGTTGGAACCGGAATCAGATCCTGTATGGCACTACTTAAATATACAGGTGAATCATCTAAATCCGACATCGTCCTTTTTCTTACATATTAAGCATTATGCTTGGGGTGGATTGGAGGGGGTTGGGGGTGCTCTGCCCCCATAAGATCCTATACCCTTGGAAGGTATTAGGTTTGAACCCTCAGTGCTACCTCCACCCATCCCCCTCTTTAACTGCTGTTTAGTTGTTGGTTTTTAGAGCTCTAACTTTAGTAGATTCTCAAGGTCAACACTTAAAAAAATGGACCAAGGTGATAACATTTGATATAAACTAATGGGGAGAATTTCGTAATCAAGAGCTATAGAAAAAGTGATTCTTTTAATTAAAAAAGTGATTCTTTTAATTAAAAAATGTGATACTTTATGAATGGTAGCCTGTTCTCTATGCTCAAGTCCTTCAAACTTTAGAAAAACATTGAAGTACTACTAATCTCTACAAACGTCAATCTTTTTCTTTCCATGTGGTCTATGTCAGTTCACAGGAGTCACTTCCCAAATTTTTTGTTTAGGTAACTAACTTGTTTTATTAATCACCTGTGAAAACATTACAAAATTGCTGCCCAACTCAGTCAGCTTAGTCTATCAAGAAACCATAGCCCCCCACTAACCTCAAAGCCTCACAACATCACCTAAATCAACTAGTTACAGTAATCACGCTTGTATAAGGGGCCTAACTCTTGGGGTTAGCTCTAACATTGCAAATATAAGCTACTCTTCTTACAATCTGAGCAGGTTCCATAGCTTTCTGTTCAAGTACCCTCTGATTTCTCTTACTCCGAAGTGCATGGACTGTCCCAGCATAAACCATTTTGAAGACCTCTGCCTGAGCAGTTTTCGCTTTTTAATTATTTATCACCCACTGAAGATGATCATCCTAATTAGCATTCTGAGGGCTCTGTCTCTGCATCCAGTGTAACACCTTTGCGCATACCTGCATAGTAAAATCACACATGACCAACATAGATCCCTAGTCTCTTCTTCCTGATGGCATAACGCACAAGTGGGATTGATCTCCATTCCCCATTTCCGAAGCCTGTCTTGTGTTAGCAACTTAGAATGCAGTTGAATCCACATTATAAACACAGTTTGGGTCTTGCAGCATTACTAAACATAATAGACTTCCAAGAAACTCTAGCTCTATCTCCCAGTAGCTCTAAGTATTTCTATCTAAGGATTCTCTTGACAGGGATATTGGACCCATTATCCAGTGTCCATAACTTCCTGGACTCCATAATCTTCTTTAGCATCCAACATGCTTGCTGTGGTATCACCATAGTGGAGGGATTCTGAGTCTTGAAATGTTAAGCGTGGATCCAGCTTATCCAAATGCTATTTTGCTTGTGGGAAAGATCCCAGTAAATTTAGTTATAGCTGCTTTGTTCAACCAGAGCAGATTACTAATGTTAAATCCACCCCCAGACTTAAGAGAGCATACTGTATCCCTAGAAATCAAATCCTTCTTGGTAATAGTATTAGTACCTGCCCAGACATAGCTTCTGCGATAAGCTTCAATTGTTTCGGACTACCTTACTAGGCAAAAGGAACATCTGCGACCAATAAGTCTAAATCCCCAAGACCACTGTTTGAACTAAGTGGACTCTACCAGCATATGATAGCTTCTTTGCTGTCAGAGAAGTGATTCGTTTGACTATTCTTTCAATAAGAGGCTGCCACTGATGAAGTGTGAGTTCTTTGATAAGGGCATTCCTAAATATTTGAGAGGCAAATCCCCTCCTACAAACCCAAGGTGCTGAAGAATCAGGTCTTGATCATGCTGTCATACACCACCAAAATAGGCAACTTTTATTTAAATTTACCTTCAACCCAGAAGCTGAAGAGAATTCTGTGTAAAGCATTGCCAGATAGAAGATCCCCTTTTGCAAAACAAGAGCAAGTCATCTGCATAGCAAAGATGAGTCAACTGCACCTTAGCTGCTAGCACACTTGGGATGATATCAATAACCCCTATCATGCTGTAATTCTTTTAAGCCCCTACTAAGACATTCCATTGCATCACAAAGCGATAAGGGTCATAGGGTCCCTTTGTCTCAACCTTCTAGCAGCAGCAAAAGGAGATGCGTACTCCCCTTTTATGCAAATAGAATAGACACACTCCATGATCCAGCCAATTTCTTTCTTAGGGAATTTCAGATACTCCAACACCTGCCTCATATGTACCCATTCTACACTATCATAGGCCTTTTGGAGATCAATTTTCAGCATACATCTGGGAGAGACATGTTTTCTAGCATATGCTTGTACCAGCTCATGTACTAGAATGACATTATCAGAGATCTTTCTCGCAGGTATGAACCCAGCCTGTGCTTTACAAACAATGCTGGCTATAACCTTCTGTATCCTCCTGGCCAACACCTTACAAATCACTTTATAAAGCACTGTACAGCAGGCAATAGGCCTGAAGTCCTTTACTGTAGTTGGACTTGCAGTCTTAGGAAGTAAAGTTAAAGCAATACAGTTAATAGGCTCGAACATTTTACCAGTATGAACGAATTCCTGAACAGCAGTAATCATGTATGCTTTGATCAATGGTAATGCAGCTTTATAGAAGGTTGCATTATAGCCATCAACCTCAGGGGATTTATCAGAGCCAATCTGATCAAGGCTTTCTAGAATTTCAGAATATGTAATATATTTTGTGCAGCTCAAGTTGTTGTTCATGAGAAAGAACGGGACTATGTTGCATAATCATGCCATTTACAGAAGGAAGGCACTCAGCAGCTGTACCTGTTAGTCCCTTATAAACTGAACAATTTCTGGCTTAATATCCCCCGGCTCCTTCAGTTTATTTCCATCAAGAGAGGCGAGATTCAGATTTTGCTTTCTTTGTTGTTTCTCCTTCTTAATAGCGGAGAAGTACCTTGTATTGGCATAACCCAGAGAAATCCAAGTCACCCTAGCCTTCTGTTTTATCACTCTCTTTCTATCGTAGACCACTTTTCCAAATTGAGCAACACCTCTTTCTCCTTCACGATTAGTTAATCGGAGTGGTCTATTCTCATCTCAGTCCGAATAAGCTCCAGCTCATCTTTACAAGCTATTACCTTCTGCCCAATATGCTTGAATTCATCATTATTCAGCTGCTTGAATTCAGAGTTAAGTTTCTTCAGATTATACCACGTGTTTCATAGTACCTCCTTTAGTTCTACTGTCCAATTACTATCGTATCATATCATCATATCATACCGTAGCATAGTATCGCATACCATACCATACCATATCATATCATCATATATATTACTAAAAGTGGGAAGATCCTAGCCTCCAAGTTGGATTACTCTTTTGTCCCTCCACTAAATTAAAATATTATAAAATATTTGATTGATTAAATATATCTAATTAATTAAATATTAAATGATAGTCATATCATATTATTATTATTATAAAAATCAACTCCATAACTCATACCTCTTTATTTCCATAATGTTTATTCTAATAATGTTTATTAATCTTGTGCCTTTAACCACACGTTCCCATCTTTATAACTCTTACTTTTAATAATCTCCATTCGACTTTTTTTATATTCAATCAAAATTCAATACCCGTCTTCATCGATTCAAACTAAAGCATGAATCAAATAGTAAAATAATCATATAATTACGTCACTACTTTACTATAGAATAAAAAGGATAACCTTATGGATTATATGAGACAAAAGAGTTGGATTTACATATAGATAGAATGGGAGGAATATAAAATGATATCTTAAAATTTTAAATTAAATTAAATATTTGGAGGTTATGAATAGGAAAAGTATGAGAGTTATAGATATTAAGAGTAACAATTGAATAGGTAATTAAATATGAGATATGAAGGTGAATTTTTAAAGAAAATAAAATAGAAAATGATAAATAAATGAAAGAGTATAAATTTCATAATGCCAAATTAAAAAATAATACCCGTCCTCATGCAAAAAGAGCTGAGGTTGTGCAACATCCCCCAAGTTCGAGCGATGTATCGTCGTATGTAGTTATACCTTGGAGTTTCACCTTTTACATAAGCTATTAACGCGCATCTTCATTTTTCATCGCAATCTTATCCAATTTGGCAACAATTTTCTTATTCCGGAGAATCGGAGGAATATAATAAAGTGACATCCCATGAGATGCACTGGGATTCTTCTGAAACAGATCTACCCTAGGGTTCTCATGGACTGCTTCCTCTGATGTATGCTCACTACCTTCTTCTAATGCATCATGGAGGTGTTGTTGTAGCTGAATCCCATTTGTCTGTGTGACCCTACCCTTTTCCCCTAACTGAGCACTCAATTTAGGTCTATGCTTACCAACATCCATTGAATCAGCCATCACATTGCCATGCCAACTCTCCCCCTGCAACTTAGGATTTTGATTGATAACTCAACGATCCACCACACCAAAAATCCCATATTGAATATCCTCCACATCCTTGAATTTCAGCAGCGTTGCTAGGTATTCCTTTCCTCGTCATGCGGAACCCCAATCAAAGCATTTAGCATGGGATTAACAGTCTCATCTCCAGGCTGCTTAGCTGCAATTCCAGCTATCCGTGTGCTTACTGTACTTCCTAATACCACAATTGTTGTCTTCTTGGCTCGTCCTCTTACTCTCCCTTGTCTTCTTCCCGTGGTAATTCACAGCAGCTCACGATAGACTATCATGCGCCAAGAGCATGAGTGTTTTTTGAATTGAAGAGATTCACTTCCCAAGCTTTACTTCCCCTCCTTTTGCTCCTGAAAGCTAGCTCTGCAGCACATTTTTGTATGGTAACCCGTAACTTGCTTCACCCATTTCAATTACCCAACAGATTGCATATTACATCAACATTAACATTACCCCAATGCCTCAACGCTCCCACCCATTGCGGGGTAAGGGGAGTCGGATGTACACAGCTTGACCCCTATGTTTAAAAACATAGCGCGACTGTTTCCGAATGACCCATGATGAGCGTCGAAAGTTGCATTGACTAACTGCTACTTCACAATTGAAAGAAGCGCAGACAATTTAAAGAGCTTTATTCCATTGCATATTATACTCCATAATTGATTTGGGCCACCTCTCAATGAAGTAACTATAAAATCATTGGGTTAGTACCATAAGTAATAACGATCATGTCTTTCCATGTATACATTGCTCTCTTACTCATGGAACACCCCCTAACTTGAGTTATCTTCCTCTTTATTACACTAAGGTGTAAGTATGTAGTTGTGATGCTAATAATGCAAAAAAACATATGTTCATGGTGCTCTGGGGATCTACCTTGAGCATTGAGAGAAATCTTGTTCTCCCTTCTCAGACTAGAAAAGGGAAGCCCCTGCTCTGCACGGGCCCAATCATCATTCTTTGAAATTCGTGATATTTATTTTTGGGTAGTTTTAATTTTTTAAATTCAATGGTATTATTTTTTTTCCTCTAATAATATTAACGATTTAACCTTTACATTGAAAATAAAAAGTAATTTATAGATAAAAAAATTGAGAAATAAAATAATCAAATGTATTATTTAGTTAATAACAATAAAATATGATAAAATTTTGGACAATTAAATTTAAATAAGGTTTTCTTATGATGATGATGATGATGATGATAATAATATCTTTTTAGCTACATAAAATAAAATATTTTGGACAAAACTTAATGACTAAAAATAATTGATCGGGGTGATGTAGTAAAATCATAGTTGAAGCAGCTGGAAAAATGATTTATTAGGAGTAATATTGTAAATCCATAATTGAAGTAGCTAAAGAAATATGATCAAGCAGCCGAAGTAAGCATCGTCAAGATGGAATAACTAAAATATGAATTAGTAATACATACATAATTACATAATTAATTAATTAATAAATAATATTATAATATGAAATATCCTTTTTAAATCAACACTAAATAAGATAATGATGAGGCCTACATTTTAATTAATGAGAACTCATAAAAGGAGTGGATTGAATTGGGGACCACAAAAAAAATTACAAACAAATAAATGGGTTGAATTAAAAAGTGATGCTATTTAGGTTCGATCCCACGACCTTGCACATGGAATGTCACTGTTTAACCAGTAAGCCAAGCAACTCAATATGAGGGAAAGCACACAGCTAAAGCTGACGATCAACTGTGTGCTTATTCCCATTTCTTATTAGTAATATGAGAGAAGGATCTTACGGTGAAAATACCCTTAATTTGTTCAGCACTAGTTTTGCAGAGATTATCTTATTAATCCCACCAATTGCATTCAATAAAGTTTAAAACCTAGTAAGATATTTTAAGTCTGTTGTTTGTTGTCAATTTAGTTCTACAAATGACTGACTATATTTTAAAAAGACATTATTTTTGGACAGTTCTTTAAGTTATTTTATGCCAATAACTAATATTTAAGCAGTTTAAAGCATTGTCTTTAGCGTTGATTAAAAACCAGCTATTGGGATAAACAAAGAAGATAGTGAGGCCCTTAAAAACTCTGATAATGAATAGAAAGACATATTATAACAGTAGTACTTCTAGCTTTGTTCTCTATCTATGTCCTTTGAACTTCTATGCTTGTCATGTTTGAGAAACCTGTCTTTTCATTGCTTAATTCTCATAGAATAGGAAAATGCAGGGTATGTTGTGAAAGAAACCTCTTCTCTTCCTAAGAATGATTGGCATTTTATTTTCCCCTTTAAGACAGCATTTTCTCTCTTTATGGATGTGGTAAACGTTATCTAGCTTTACGGATGGAAAAACTTTGGATGTAATTCTGTTATTTTTCAGAACCACAGAATTCGAGGCTTGCTTGAGAAATGTTCTTTAGATCATGAAGCTAGAATGGAGAATTTGCAGAATGAAATGAGAGCCAGAGCTTTATACGATGCAAAATGGAGGCAAATTCTGCAAAATCTGAACCATTCGGTAAGCATGACTGCCTGTTATCAGAAAGCCATTGATTATCAATTCAACTACTTCTTAATGATCCTCATTAAATGTTTTAAATGATGGTCAGTCAGACATTGATTACTCTGCATCTCTTGGAAATACAAATCTTCCTGTTGATTCAGAAGCATTAGCAATGACCGGTGAACAAGGTGATGCTTTTAGAGGAAAATATATACGTAGGTTGACTGCTGTTGTTATCCATCATGTACCTGCCTTCTGGAAAGTTTCTGTTTCGGTGTTCAGTGGGAAATTTGCAAAGGTAATGAAAATCTCTTACCCTTTTCACATCATTCATCAGGTCGGTCCATATATTCTAAAATAAGATTAAGATATGCTCTGTCATCTGCCATTCTACTAAGTCAGTGACATGGTAGCTTCTGTGGAGTATATTTGAGGCTCTGATGCACTTGTGGAATAAAACTGATAAATTAGTACTTGCCATATGTATTCGATCTTGTTTTTGTTTCCCCTTTAAATTTGATTTTCAGAATCTATTACTAGAGTATAGCGGCGAATTTGGACCACTTTACTCTGACTAGTTTGCTTACACATAATGAAGTCATGGGACATGTAAAACTTTTCTCATGTAAGTTTGAAATTAGTCAAGTATAGAAATATTTCTTGGGCTTTCATCTTGTCCAACTTAAATCAGATGGGTTGATTGTAAGTTTCTAGTAGAATTCTTCAAAAAAAGGTTGTTGATTCTAGAGAATATGCAAAATGTCTGAAGATTGAAAAGTCTAAATGGTCTTATGATGTAAATTTTCTAAGTTTAGATTTTGTGGGCATTTTAAGGTAGATATTGTTATTTTTAAAATTTTTTTTACGGTTCGAGAAAGGATAAGCATATGAATGATGGTCATTAACCCTGGCCAGTCGAACCATAATGCTATGAAATTTTATTGCTTTCAGAAAAAGGTTTAAGTCCCATATTCTAAAAGTATACCAACGAGGGTTGTAAAATATAATCCAATGCATTAGGTAACTCAGTCTGTACACAAATGAAGGTCCTTGATTTTTGCTACAGTTCATCATAAGTGATTCTTGTCCGGGCCTCACATGTTTGTGAAGTTGATTTAGCATATAAGAATTAACTTGCATCTCCTGAGCATTCTATTAATGCAAAACAGCGCTGTAGACAGGAAATTTCACAGTATTCTCAACATTACCCATTTATTTTTCAATTTCGTTACTTTTGAAATAGCACACTTCTGAATCTCAATTGCTGGGTTTCTTGGCACTATGAAAACAAGCATCCATGATTAGATAGCTAAAATCTGCCACACCATTGCTGCACGACATTTTGGTTGTCTATCTTTGATGGCCATCTATCTTATTACTTTTAATTATAGTTTCTCTTCCATTCTTTTTGTAATGTTTGGTAATGTTAAGTGGTCTATTTCTGGGGATTGATCTAGCAATTACCATTTTTTTTCCCATTTACTAGAGAAATTTGTTGCTTCTCCAATTTTCGGGGATGCACATTAATTTTGTAGTCTTTTCTATTAAATTGTTGTTCGCTTCCACTTTCTAGCTTTTTGAATTTTAATGGTTCTTTTCTTGTAAATAGGCTTCCCAAGTGTCTTCTGATTCAAATGTTAATGTCTCTGCAAAGAGGACTGAAGACAAAGAAGGAGACGGGAAGTACTCTAGTCATTCTCTTGATGAAGTTGCTGGGATGTTGCAGAGTACTTTATCAGCTTATGGATCCGAGGTAAATGCTTCCTCTTGATGGTAGGAATGTAAGTTGCAGTAGGTTAGCTTGTGAATTGATCAAGGTTCAAGTTTACCAGTCTGTTAGGATGCCTCAACTGCATACATCACTGCACTTCCACTGACACCTATAGTAATGATAAACGACTTGTCTCGCCGTAGCCTTCTCTTGAATTCTCAAAAAGAACTTCTGTCGCTCCATCCCCACAGGGCAGAGAACCTGCTACTGTCTCGGCTGTACTACTGGACGTCTATGCACCTAGTTTTTTATCCTTTTCTGGCTGTTGATAGAGTAAGTTGTTGTTTCTGTGGGACTTAGTTCTCAATTGTTAAGCCAGCTAAAATGGGTCTTTTCTTTTATCTTTTGTATCACTTTCTGTTGAGACAACAGTACTATAGTTGCCAAACAACCAATTTAACCTCTGCCTAATTCAGAAGAGAATCTGGCTATCACAATCCAGATTAAAATGGACTAGCTTAGACCTCATTGAAAGATAAAAACAATCAAGTAATAAGAAATTACTTTCCCGCAAAATATAAACTCTGATGATGATTCCAGAAATAAAATCTCAGGTTTATGCCACAGGTTTATAGACAAGATTCACTTTTTTCTTTTTGTGGATGTAGCACATATCTTATGGGAATCTCTATATCCATCCCTTTCTTCTTTGCCCCATTTAGTTCTAATACTGCTAAATAATTTACTGCAAATTAAGCATTCTTTAAAATTAGGTGATCACTAAATCCCTCACTTATAGATGGAGTGGTACAAGGTTCTAACCATTTCTTGTGACATATATCATATCTAATGCACATGTGACAACAACAATAGCTAAGTATTAGTTCCAACTAGTGGGTATGCCTATATTTTATTATATCCTTAGTTAAATCTTCATTGATTTCGGGAGATTGTAGGTTTTCTGAGAACTTTCATCCATGTGATTTTAGATCTATTTCGTCCCTTTTAACACATTCAATCTTCATATAGTCTCACACACAAACTAGTGCATTTGGAGGTTTAGGGTACATATGGAATTATGGCTAAACCATCCCAAATTTCTTCTTTTTGTACTCTATATGTGCTACTTGTGCTCTCTACTTAATGTGGTTATTTCTAATCTTCTGTGATTTTATTTCTATCTCAAAATACTGCATTTTTACAACATTGATATTGTGGATAATTTGGTCTTGGATGCCTGGCATTCACTCCCATGTATATTGCTGGTCTTGGCACTGTTCTTTAGAATTGCTTTACTCTTTTTGCGCATCTCCCTACTTCATAGAAGTTGATCTCCCATCCTAGTTGAATTTCCTATTTTAGTTCTACATGTTACTTTGTCATTTGTCATTTCCGTTCTCCTAGAAGATTTGAGTCTAGATATCTGAAGTGGCGTTTGGGCTCCAATAATTCCATTTAATCTTTCTTCATTTCGTTATGGATGTTGCAATCCGTAAATTATTTCTTGCTTCTACTTTTCTAAAACCCCTGATCTCTGGGGTGCTTTTGTTTTGCTTCCTTACTAGTTTCGTCAATTAAAATAATATTATTATCAAAAGCCATACACCACAGAACCTCATTCAAAAACTATTAATTAGCTCATCTAGGATAAAAGCAAAGTCTCAAGGTAAATCCTTGGATTGCATCCACAGTCTTTGTATCTCAACAACAACATACTCTATGTATTCCCACAAAGTGGGGTCTAGGAAGGATAGGGTTTTTCCAGACGTTATCTCTACTTTAGGATATGGTGCGACTTCATATTACTGAGGACATGACCTTAGATAAAAAAGAGTGAAGGTCAAGTATCAGGGTAGAAGGCTAGTAGGGGTAGAGTGTTGTCTTGCCTTGTGATGGTTTACGGTTTATCATGGGACTGGTCATGCCACTATAGTTGTGGTGTTATTGGTTTTTGATTATCACATTGTTTTATTACTGTTTTTTTTCTTATAGAATTTATATTGCTCTCCGTTTTAGCTGCTATGCTATATCTATTGTTTTTTTCTTCTTTTACTTGCGGTTGATATATTTGAGCCGAGGGTCTTTCAGAAATGGCCTTCTATCTCCCAGAGGTAGTGGTAGGGTCTGTGTACACTCTACCCTCCCCAGACTCCATTTATAAAATTTTACTGAGTATGTTGTTGTTGTTTTTACCTCTACCTTAGGGGTGAGGTAGAGAGAGAGGTTATTTTCGATAGACCCTCGGTTCAAGACAAAAATAGACTAGAAAAAACGTAATAGAAGTACAAGAGACGATAGAAAGAAAACAATAAACAGTAGCAAAACAGCTATAACAAAATAATATTATGATCGAACTACATGAAACCATAGATGACACCAAAAATTGAAGAACAAGAAACTGAAAAGATTAGTCCTATGACTACTACTTATCACCTGTTGTCCATCGACTATGCCTTTTGGCCTGATCTAGGGCAACAGGAGTACAGGACAATGCACTTCTATATACCTGTATGGACGCACAACTACCTACTAACTTTTTGTCCTAATCATGTCCTCCACAACTTCCTATTTGAGGTCGAGGACTTCCCATCTGAGGTTGTGTCCTCGTAAAGCTGCAATTGCGCCATGCCCGTCTTGAATATCTTTATTTTTAGTCCTACCTCTCATAGTAAACCCACACATCTATCACAATATCCTCATCTCCACCACCTTTATCTTCTAAATGTGGTAGTTCTTGACTGGAGAACACTCCGCCCCAACTTAGCTGGTCTAACCATTACTCTGTATGTCCTCTCTCATTATTTTCATATTTGGGATCTTCCATCCAAATTAATCTTTGATTGAATTTATAGTTTGAAATGGATTCTTTTCACTCGAAGAACCTTTCTCTTCCTCATGGTTCTCTAATTTGTGACTAGTCAGTCATAGTTATCTTTTCTGGAATTTATATACGTATTTGATATCCTTTCATACCCAGAACCTATTATTGAAGAAATTTCTTGGCACTCTATTGTATGTTTTCTCTGTGAATATCTTTCTTCCTTTTCTTATAAATTCTTCAAACTCTATTATAGTACTAGGCACAAGCCACACTTATCTCTATCACCCTTGTAATGTCCCTAAATTTATTCCCTGTAGTTCTTTCCCAAATTTCAATCTATGGATGTTAAGTCTAATACTGCAGTAGTATACACATTTTTGAATGTCTCCTTTTTTTTAATATACTGAAACCAACATGCTCTCTTCAGTCATTTGACATTTTTTACCCTATGATATAACATTGAATAGCTTGATTAGGCAGGTTACTGTGCTTTCTTCTGGCCATTTCCATGTTTTTACAGCGTATACTATCTAGAGGGTTCAATTTTTAACCCTCATATTCATCATGACATCCTCCTTTTTTTTAGACCCAATCATATGCAGCTAAGGCTTCTGTCTGTTTGGTCATATAAAGATTTGCACAGTTGTCCTTGTGTCTTGTATTGAAAACTTGAGTGAAATATACTCTTCATCTCTCGTTGATCTCACTATCTTATGTCAGAACTTCTTAGAAAATAGACATTCATGGTTCAAGACTGAGTTTTACCTTTTTTCTATCTTGATGGTGCTAGCTTTATATCTAATGTTTTCAATTTTGTCATACAAACTCTCAAACTTCTAAAATCTGCTTATTTTTGCGAAGTGCTTTTTGTCACAAGTGTTTCTCGAAGAAGTACTTTTGGAGAGTAGCAATTCGTGTTTGGCTAATCAATTTGAAAAACACTTGCTAATATAAGAGCAGTAATTTATGTTTTTTTAGCTTCTGAAAAACAACTTCTGCAACTACTCAAAGCACTTATTTCCCCCTAGACGTTTGGCCAAACACCTCAACCTTCTAAAGTAAGCACTTTTGGGAAGGAAAAAAACATTTTTAGCTTCGTAGAAGCTTGGTCAACGTGATATTAGTCTGTGTTAGCTGACAATGGATTTGAAATGGATTTAGTACTTTTGCTGGTAGATCTGATAATTTTTTGGTGATTACTATGTATCATGCTTCTTCCTAATGCATATCATAGAATGTTGAAATTATTCACAGGTTCAGAAAATATTTCGAGATCTTGAAGAATCAAATATTCTTTGTCCATACATGAGTGATGCCATAAAAGAGATATCTAAAGCATGCCGCGCTTTTGAAGCCAAAGAATCAGCACCTCCAGTTGTTGGTAATTAATTTCTCCAAGTTGACGTATACTATTGTCTGTGAAACGTTTCCAAGTGATTGCTCCGGTGATTAACAGTTACGGCATTGCGCACACTTCAGTCTGAGGTCACAAAAATTTATATATTGAGGCTCTGTTCTTGGATGCGTACTACAACTGAGGAGATAACACAAGATGAGACCTGGATCCCAGTATCTATCTTAGAAAGGAACGGATCTCCATATACAATTTCTTCCTTGCCTCTGACTTTCCGATCAATTATCACATTTGCAATGGATCAGATCAATACGTAAGTTATAGATGTTGCGAAATGCTATTTGTATGTTTAGACATAACTGTACATGTGAGCTAATCCTGATGTTACATACTGCGGTAAGCTGAAGGTTTTTCCCTAGCTAGCTTCTTTTCAATATGCAAAACACTTGTTAAGTTGCCTTTGATGTTTGTTAGGAAGTCATTTAATTTAGGCATTGATTATTTTAGATTAGAATACGTGCATCCAAATATATGTCTTTGTGAAGCTCTCGAGAGATATTCAACTTTACGTAGGCTCGTGAAGAGATATATATGTTAAAAATAGGCTTTCATGTTTCCTCAGTGCTATGGACACACACTCGTGTCCAAATTCTGAGTAAGGGGGATTTGATTTGATTTGAATATTACTGTGTTTTGGTGATACTTATTGACTTACTGTAACAAGTTATGCTTTTTGATACCATTCATTATTATGCCAACTCCTCCTTGATTGCTTTATAAGCGAAACAATTTTGATTGGTATCTTCTTCTGGAATCCTAGCTACTCTTAACATGATATTGGGAAGTCTCATTGCTATTGCTTTGCATATTCGTCCGTAGGCCAAATCCGATATAAAATTATTGGAGACTCAAATGACGGATATGCAAACATGATGACTTATATGTTGTTCTATATCTTCATGAATTTAGGAACCTTTGCTTGCATTGTATTATTTGGTCTATGTACTGGTATTGATAACTTTCAAGATTATGCAGGATTATACACAAAAGACCCTTTTTTGACTCTATATTAAGCAGATGTATAATTTCTTGTTAGTGAAGATGTAGTGCCTCTTGTCTTAAGTTGTTTGGGCACGGTGATATAGTCCTTAAGGAAACAGACTTGAAATCGTTACTTGGAATGAATTTTACAAAATGTACGAACAAATGGTCAATTATTGAACACTCATTTCTGTATTTTTGCTCTTTCCAGAATGATCCAGTCTTTGAGGAATGAGGCTATGAAGTTAGAGGACGTATTCTTGCTGCTTCAAGAACTTCAGGAATCTGTCAGACTTGCCTTTTTGAACTGTTTGCTTAATTTTGCCGGTATGTAAAGCAGTTGATACCTTTTCATTTCACTAGCTGATAGACGTTGGAATATAATACAAAATTTTACACTCTAATTAGGCCAGCTGGGCCAGACTGGCAATCAGCTTCTGAGCGAATATGACAGAGAGAATTCACATTTTCAACATGGACATGCTGAACCAGAAGAAAAATCATTGGATCCTCTTCCAGGAAGTATTGTTAATCCACATCAGCAATTGCTGATGGTTGTAAGTAATATTGGATTTCTCAAAGATGAGCTTTCTCATGAATTGTACAGCAAGTACAGACAAACCTTGCTGCAGTCAAGGTACAAAAATAGCTGTTGAGTACTTTTAAGCTTTTAAATCAAGTTAAGCAGCACAAATAGCTCTCTGTACTGTATAGCTTGTCTACTTTGTATGCTTTGTTCCTTCGAATATAGTGTCAGATACATTGGTAACGATCCACTCAATAAGGGTTGGCAGGATTAATGGTATTTCATTATATCAATGTGTTGCAGAACTATGTCCAGGTTGATTGCCTCAAGAGTTGGCAATTGATGGGCAATAGGAGTTAGTTTGTTTTCTGAGCCTCTTCTGTTATCTTATAGTAATACTTTTTATAAGATAACCATGAACTAAATGTCTTTTTTTTAAGGGCTTATCTCTTAACTTTTTAGTTGGAAAACTTTTTCTTTGCCCAGGAGTTTGAAAGCTGTCTCTAAACAAAGTAGTAGCGTTTTGCCATCTGGACCTAAAATGTTCACTTGAATAGTTCTTTTTGGCAGTCATCTGAATTTTACAGAGTTTGAGAGAATAACATCTTGTCGAGCTACCTAACATTAAATTTACTACTAGTGTCTTTAAAGGCCCACCTGAGATGCACTTCATTCTTGAGGGTCGGTGCAATGCAGTCTAGGCACTATATCTTGCTTAAGCGATACTTTAGCACAGGTGCTGCATGTACCTTATGTTCTTGGGCTCTTTCATAAATAGAACAACACTAAACAATAAAAGGAAATGACATAGTATTATACTGATTTTAGGATTATTTTAGTGGTTATTAATAGGAAATTAGACACTAAGTAATCTTAACAAGTCCATAGTCTGTATTGGAAAATCTTTATTATAAATTTTAATGATTGTTGAAATCGATTGACATGGTTTCTTCATATATTCTAACTTATTAAGTTTTTCAATCCATTGATCTAGAGAATTATTTGTACTATAACAACATACCTACCGTAGTCCTACAAATAAGGATTAGGTAAGATAGGATGTACACAAACCTTATTTCTATTGTTTATGGGGAAGAGAGGATGTTTCTGATAGTTCATCAGCTCAAAAGAAGTAAAATTAAAGCAGGATCGAAAGGAAATAGCAACTAAAAATAGCAATACACAAAGAAAGGGGATTGCTCAAATGGTAAATACTCGCTACCTCCAACTCGGAGGTTGAGTCTTTTGTAATCAAGGGAGCAAAAAAGTGGGGGCTCTAGCGAGAGGCAAAAAAGAACTAGTAGTAAAATTAAAGAATAAGATACTATGAGGATACTATATAGTACCACTCCCTCCATCCCATTTTATGTGACACCCTTTTCTTTTTGGTCTGTCCCAAGAAGAATGTCACCTTACTCTAATTGAAAACAATTTACCTTTGAAATTCCCTTTTTACCCTTAATGAAATGATTCTCAGCCATATAAATATCTAAGAATGATTTTAGACCACAAGTTTTAAAAGTCTTTCTTTTTTTTCTTTAACACCATGCCAAGCCAAAGGGTGCCACATAAAATGGGACGGAGGGGGTACTAAATAAGGAGAAGATGAGAAGAGGAAACTAGCCCCTTTTCTCTCCCACATAAAAGGACGAAATCTTCTTGAACCTATTACCCTTCTATCTTAATTCTCGATCTTCATGCCTTCCTATCTAGGGCTATGTCCTTAGTAAGTTGAAGATGTGTCATGTTTAGTCTAATACCCACCCTTAGTTCTTCTTCAACCTATCTCTTTCTCTTTTAAATCCTGCTATAGCCAACATCTCACTTCTCCTTACCGGTGCATTCATGCACCTCCTCTTCACATCCGAATCATTCCAACCTTGCTTTCCTCATCTTGGTCGCCACGGAGGCCATTCCTACCTTGTCCTGTATAACTCCATTCGTAATCTTATCACTCCTAGTATGTCCATACATCTATTTGAGCATCCTCATCTACGCTATCTTCATATTCTGAATGTGCGTGTTCTTACTGGCCAACACTCCGTCCAATATGACAATGTGGGTCTAACGAGCTTACCTTTATGACTTGATGACACAGTCTTATCACACAACACCCTCGCGGGCCTCCATTTCATCCGCCATTGCTCCAATACGACGTGTGACATCATCGTCAATCTCCTGGTTTTCTTGAATTATAGACCCAAGATACTTGAAACTTCCTCTCCTCGGCATGAGTTGTGTGTTGATCTTTAATTCCACCTTTTCTCACGGATCACGTCCCTGAACTTGCACTCCAGATTCTCCGTATCCATAGAATTATTTGTATCCATAGTTTACTTGGATTACGTATTATATATGTACCTTTGTTTTTTTTCTACATTTTTTTGTTTACTTGTACTTAATAAAGCCATAGAAGAAAGGGGTAAAGGGGTAGCCCGGTGCACAAGCATCCTGCGTCTAGGCAAGTTCTGAGGAAGGGCCACACCTCAAAGGTGTGATGTAGAAAGCTGTAGAAGATACTTCGCGTTTCCTACGTTTTTCCCTTTGCTAATACTGATACTGAAGTGCTGTACTACTCTAGGGGCAAGGATGAAGAGGACGGTGATATGCAAGATCTCATTGCATCTTTCGCGGGGCTTGAAGAGAATGTTCTTGAGCAGTATACTTTGGCAAAGGTATTCATCTGTAGTGGATATGCTTCTGTTTTATTTCATTATGGTTTCCACTTGTTATGGTCACAAAGAATTCTTGAAGAGATTTTCGAAAGTAGATTTAATGTACATGTCTGTCAAAATTCCAAGTATATGAATGGTGCACAAAGCACTATGCTAGATGCTGTGCCTTTGGATACAAATGACTTAAGAACACACTTACTTTCATTACTATAAAAGGTTTATGCTACCTATCATCACTAAGAAAAGTGTCAGTTTGAGATTTGAGTATTCTCCTTTATTGTCATGTTGTCCTTGTACTTCTTCTTTTCCCTAAACGATGAAAGATGTTAACTTTACCAGTATCCTCAAGGAACACCGAGCTGACCAGATAGCAGCTCTGACTATATTAACCCCCCACAGATCCCTGATGACTTGATCCTCAATAATTGGAAGGTGTAACCTGAAAAATCCAAGCTGACAAGAAGATATTGATACTTTGTGCTTGATATTGGTGGAGTAGATTTTACCTTTATGAAAATGGCAAACCGATTCGAGGAATTCTGGGAACGGGAATTGAACTCTATGAGATTTTATAAAAGAATAAAGGATTGCTCTTAATCTTTGCCTTGTTCCTGATTGGGGAATTCGTAAATATTCTATTTTTGGAAATATTTTGTCAGAGAAATTTGTTCAGAACAGCTGCTGTAAACTATTTGTTGGAGAGTGGTGTACAATGGGGTGCTGCACCAGCAGTTAAGGCAAGAAGTCTTCTCATTTTGCCCTTCTATGACAAACGTTTTTCACTTGGAATAATAGCATGATTCTCTGTGCATTGCAGGGAGTAAGAGATGCTGCTGTGGATTTACTACACACTTTAGTTGCTGTCCATGCAGACGTAAATTCTCCAACGCTTTTCTGGGGATATTGTTGCTCGTTCATGTCTTATGTAGATAGGTATTTTAATTGATTTATATGGTGCATTGTTTAAAAAGTTCTAAATCTCAAACTCCATCTTTACATGGTGATTTTCTTATTTTATTCTCTCCCACGTTGCTTAGTCTAATTTTCTGATTTTGGTTTTTGCTTCTTACAGGTCTATGCCGGGTGTAAGCCTCTGTTGGATAAGACGCTTGGTATTCTTGTTGAAGGCCTAATAGACACTTTTGTAAGCCTTTTCCATGAAAACCAAGAAACAGATTTTGCAGTACTAGACGTGAATGGCTTTTGTCAGCTTATGCTTGAGGTCAGTCAAATTGTTAGTGCTTCCTGAAATCACTTTCTTTTTCTGTTAGAAACTTTCTGTTTGGATGGTGCAAATACAATTTGTTTTTTTAGCTTTTGTTATTTGAGTGGTTTTGTATTGCTTAAGCTTTTATTCTTGTTGCAACAAGTAGTAGAAGAAATATACTTAAAACAAAAATGTTAAGAGGGGGATTTAGATTCGATGTTCTTGCATTTGTTTCTCTAAATATTTTTATGCACTACTGAAAGTGATAGAAGAAAACAGGGAGCTGAAATGGATAGGTCATGCTCTCTCATGACTAACTGCTAGGCATTGACTCTGATAGTCTGTCTCTCCTAATCCTGCAGCTTGATTATTTTGAGACCATATTGACCACATATTTTACACATGAAGCAAGGGAGTCTCTGAAAACTTTACAAGGAGTCCTTTTAGAGAAAGCAACTGAGAGTGTCCCAGAGACTATTGAAACTCCAAGTCAGGGTCGCCGGTCAACACGTGGAACTGATGATGCACTTCAGGATGGAAGGCAGCAAGGGGGGGCTGTATCACCTGATGATCTGATTGTATGAAATACTTTGTCTATTGTCTTCTCTTTTTGGATTTTTGTCATGTATTTTTTTCTGTGCAATCTACCTTAGACATTGTTAAGACATAATTCTCTTAACAGATTATTGTTTATCACAACTCACAAGGTTCAGTGCAGCCAGCAAACATTCTGTTGGCTATGATATTTGCCTTGCACCAAATCATCTATTGAGACATTTTCATTAAAGTGTTTCACTGCCTTTTCTTACATGCCTTTGGATTGTTCCCAATTTCACAGGCTCTTGCACAGCAGTATAGTTCTGAGCTACTTCAATCTGAACTTGAGAGGACTCGGATCAATACGGCATGCTTTGTAGAGTCAATTCCTCTGGATTCTGTCCCAGATTCGGCAAAAGCAGCTTATGCTTCTTTTAGAGGATCAATGGATTCTCCCGGTAGAGGATCTCAAAGTACTGGACCCCCAAGCTACTCAAAACAAAGACGCCGATGAATTAGAGGTATCCATTTTCTTTTCTCGAAGTTTCTCCACAATGCTTGTGCAGTTGCATTATAGTAAATTGACATTAATAATATTGACATTTTGCTGATAGATTCATTATAATCACAAGCCTACTATTGATTTCAGTGTTGCTGATACTGAAGCCATAATCACAATCCTTACTCTAAATTCGTTCGCATTTTCAGGATGAGTTGATTTTAACAATATCAAGGATGATTCGAAGTTGGAGACACAACTTTATTTGCTGTTTATAATGTGTTCACATATTTTGAGCGTCACAGTGGGAAAGCCTCTTCATTTAGCTGTGAAACACAGAGGCCACAAATGATTTGACAAAGTAATGTGTTGGTGTATCCTGCAAGTTGGTTGTTCTATCCAAATGTACCTTGGCTCGCGGACTTTCATGGATTCCATTTTACTTGACCTTGTAGAAGTCCTTCAGCTGGCTCTCATCTTAAATAATCTTTCTGGAGAAAGTATTGGTCTTCATTTAATCAGCACAATAATGGTCAGAACTGGGAAGCAAGGAATTCCTCTTTGGGTAATTTTCTGTCTTTGAAAGCCATTCAGCTTCTTCATTTTCTTGCCAGGAAGTTGAGGTGAAAGTTGGAGAGCTACTGTTTTCTCTTGTTTCCTCATAAGTTGGAGAGCTACTGTTTTCTCTTGTTTCCTCATCCAATTCATATTGTTCTTGTTTCCTCATGACTTCTTTGGTGGAAGTAAGGAAAACAAGCTCCACAAGTGACAGTCCACATTGATTGTGCCCCGTTCCTACCCACCCCCACACAATCCACATCATCGCTAATCATGCCTTAGGAGGCAGAGGCAGATCTAGGGTCCTGTAAGGGTGTTTACCCGAACCTTCTCAGTCAAAAAATTACTGCTGCTGTTTTTGTTTCTTGTGTGTATGTATAGATTCTGAATCCCCTGAACACAAGAATGGAGGCTGGCTTCGTGACTTAGGGGTTCAAAATTCACCTTAAGATTGCGACTTCAAATTTCAAGCACTACATTTTTTTTTCTTCATGAAAACCCTGAATTGTTATTGTTTGGAGGTAAGCTGGTGCATGATGCTTGTGAAGTTTGACAACAGGAGTTTATTGTTAACCCTGGGGGTTGTTCTATTCTTCATGCTGAAATTTTGGATGAGTTTGGACTTTGGTATCAATTTGGCTGTCTACCTGTATTAAGCTTGCTCTTAGATTGTAGATATGATAATAAAATTAACAATTGACATGATTAAGCAGACTCAATATTTTGATCCTTCAAAGTACTTTTTCATCCTTTTGCTTACAATAAAGTCCATCTCACATAAAATAAAATTTTAAACTAGAAAAAGCACACACTATGTCTGATAAAGGAACAATAAGATGTAATTAGAGGACGGTAGTCGGAGTTGGCGGTTCTTCCTAGTTCCCTTATCTGAGATCTATGGGGAAGAACATCAAATTGGTCTTTGTGAATAGCTTGATGCAGTATCTTCTTTTAACTTTTTAAGTGAAATGCGGCAAAAGAAAAGAAAGAAAAATTTATGGATCGGTCCTATCATCTCCACTTCGTAGGAATACGAGATCACAAGTGCATCAAAATTTTGGGGTTGCATATACCAGAATTTGAACTTGTGCACTATAATTTATTATTATATATTTATATGGTATTATCTTGAACATTGGTTTGTCAATGGAAGGACAAATAGTTTGATATTTATGAGCAAACCCAAAAATATATAATAAATTAAAATAATAGTATATAGCTTTGCTGACAAAAAGCTAATCCATTCATGGATTGATTTATCCTGTCATGTTACATCACATTGAAGTTGACATGAGCAAAATCAAATCAAAGATATAATAAGTGGACTTGAGACTTTGAAAGTTACATTAGCCATATGCCCACAAAGAATTTCTTTATTGGGATATCAACAAGAATGTCCACGTAACAAGAATATTATTTTTAAATATATTTTAATCCTATTTTTCTTATGAGATTGTGTTAGGCAAATTATGCTTACGTCCCTTTGGAACAAAATTATTTACATTTTTATCAGTATTATACACCAATAAAATATCATAAAGAAAATTGATAGGTATCAACATACTGATGGAGTATTACTGCGAATATGGATAGGATATCAATATATCGGTAGAGTATAAAAGAGAATGGTAGTAGGCTTTTTTATGATACTTTATCAGTATCACATCTTAATTGTTTCTTAAGAAAAGTGTTCATCCTATATAATATCGATAGGATATTAATATACTGATAGAGTATCATAGAGGATTAAAATCACTTGTATACGATACTGATATAAAATCAATATGCCGACGGAGTATCAAAAGAATATATTTTCTACTAATTAAGAATTTAATAAATAAGATTGTGACTAATAATTTTTCTCTTAATTATTTCTTATTTATTTTTTTAAATGAAGAGTGTAATCCTATATTATATTGGTGAGGTCAATATGCTAATGGAGTATATGATACCAATATGGTATTAATATACCTATGAGGTATCACAAAGGATTAACTCACAACAGTTATGCTGGCGCTTTGTTGATATCATGAGCGAAATAAGAAAGGGAAAAGTACGGTAAGCGGCTAGATAGTTTGAGTCATGGATCCATTAAAGATAAACAATTTGGATTAGATCCAATTTGAATAAATAATTTCACAATTGAATCTATTTTGTATAATTTTTTTTTTCTAATTTTTAATGGCCACTTTCTTTAAAAAGAGAGATTTCACCCTTTTCATCTCTTCTCCTCCATGTTTCAGGTACTTTTGATTTGGTATAGCTTTAAAGTTTAAGCTGAAGCTTCACATATTAAAATTAATATTTTATTTTCAAATCATCACAATTTTGTAAATGAATATAGACAGATAATTTCTTTTAATATCCCTATAGGATAATTGTGTAAAATTTTCTTTTTTTTCTGAATTGGGATTTGTCATTTACTTTTTCTTTTTTCCTTTTCCAAATGTCCCTTTTACACACAGCTGCTCAATGTGGGCTTTTATTTTGGTCTATT
This sequence comes from Solanum ossicruentum, assembly GCA_025774065.1. Classification (NCBI taxonomy): domain Eukaryota; kingdom Viridiplantae; phylum Streptophyta; class Magnoliopsida; order Solanales; family Solanaceae; genus Solanum; species Solanum ossicruentum. Next base: position 18,129,144 of record JAOTQR010000011.1, on the reverse strand, counting down.
TAATTATGGGCCCAATAATAGTGACATTTTCGTTTTCATGGGCCTCACTTTTTTCCATTTATTACCCACTTGTAAATTATGCTTTTTCACCTTTTTGCCCCCTACCTTTTTTGGGAAATAGGGATTGATTCCATTCTTTCATCCTTTGTTTATTTCCTTTTTCAATTTATTTTCTTTGCTTGAGACCAAATTCATGATATCAATGTTAAAGAAGTATGTATCTATTTAGGAACAATTGACAATTTAAACAAGAGTATTTTTTTTAATTCATGAAAAGGTGGCCACATTAATAATATCCATACACAAATCAGATAATGTTATTGTAACTGTCCAATTCTCCAGTAATATTGTCTTCTTTGAACTTAAGCTTGCACGGCCTTAAAACAATCATCAGTAGGTAAGATTTGTTTACGACGATGATGTTTGCCCCACCGTAAGGGATTTGCATAGACTCAACACTGAGGTTTGTCCTGCTTTATCGAGATTTGTTTAAACTCAGTTCTCCGCCCCACATCGAAAAGACCAACACAGGAGTTGCTCTGACACTATCTGTAACAATCCAGCCCTCTAGTGATATTGTTCACTACGAGACTAGACCCGACATGCATCATCAGGTAATAAAATCTGTTTACTTATACACTCAACATCTTTTCTATGTTTTGCTGATTACTTTCCCATTTATATACTTAGATTGTTCTATGATCTATGGAAAAAATAATATATGTTACTATGATTCTATTATCATAAAAATAAGAAGCAAGATACAAGGATGTCAGAGAAAGTTATTGTCATATGGAGGAAAGGTTGTCCTTATCTGTCATGTTTTGCAAGATATATATGTCTATTCATCTATTATCAGCTCTCATATAGGAGTGATCAGAAGGCTACACAGTATGTTTGCAAGTTGTGTGGAGATTGTTTGATAATCTGCAGCTACTCATTTTGAAGGATTGCAACTCTCACAGTTCACTATCAAGTGGTCAATTATTAAATCGGTGGTGGCTGAGCCAATATTTACGTCAAAGATATTCATACTTTTAGAACATATGTGGATAGTTTTTTTTCTAACCTTCAAAAGAAAAAATTTGGATAATTATATTTCGTAACTATAGTTATAATAGCATTTGTATAATTCGAGCAACATTTATATACATTTGTATAATTCGCAGTTTTTGTATAGCATCTGTATATTTTGTTATACAATTCATGCGAAACATTTGTATAATTCACTATACAAATCGTGCATGGCATTTGAATAATTCGCTATACAATTCGTGCACGTACAACGTTTATATAATTCGTTATACAATTCACCGTGTATGTATATTTCACTATACAATTTGATTCCCGCACAACTTATGTATAATCATACGAATATACAAGACTCAAACTGTAAAACCGTAACTGATTCAAACTATAACTATGTTAACTAATTAACCAGTATATATTTGCTTATCCTCATAATTTTTTCTACTTTTTTTTTTCACTCTGCAGGCAATCATGTAAAAATATAAATGAAAAACCTATTTTGCCTAATATTTTTCATATACAATTTGACAATTTTTTTTTTTTTTTGAAATCATTTGGTAGTATATTCTCTTAATAAGTGGGAGCTAGGCATGTTTAGATGCTAACATATATAGTTAGTAAACAAAGGCATGTGGATTACATTATGACTTTGTTAAGTATAATTAATAATTTGATAATTAAACATAATAATTAAGCAACATCTTTTCATGTGTGTTATTAAAGCTTTGTCGCATGGAGCTATATTAGATTGCAATTAAATCTCTTCACATGCTTATCTAGCTTCTTAATCACACTATAATTATCCTTTAATTAGATATTAGGTTGTATACCTTTCTAGTGTTTGGCTTAGAAAGGTTAAGAATGATATGATTAAAAAAAAAATCAAATTTAGTTATACCTTGGTACTTTATATTACTTATCGTAAATATAAGTCATCTCAAGTTTTAATCGTGGCCGGTATAATAGTTTTGAAAGAAAATAATACAAGAAATAGTTAGTTAAAAAATAATGCAAATAATTAAACTTTATATAGAATATAAAATTGACATTATATAAAAATTATCATTTAAAATAGTCAAATTAATATCATAATCGTTTTTGCTCAAGTTTATATAGTTAAGAGCACTTGTGATCTCGAACTTAAAGTGAAGGATAAAATTATCCTATTTCAAATAGCTTAAGGGTAAGATTGGATAATTCTCTATTTAAAACAATCGTCAGTAAGAAGGGTATTTTGAACTAGATTACTGCTGAAGGATAAAGTTGAACCCAAAAACTAATAGTAAGGATATTTTTGGATTGATTGATAATATGTAAATAACCTATATGATATACAAAATTACTACAAAAAATAAATGGAAAAGATATAAATATACATCGTTCGATCAATTAATTTAAAAATATAGTTGAACTATACAAACATATATAGTTTTAGCGTATATGTTGTGTATAAATATGTATAGGATGAAAGTCTGATCCATTTGGCTAATTCATAACTTACTTGTAAATATTCATACTTCTATGGATTGAATATGTGCTTAAACCCATGTTTTATTCATGTAAGAAATCTCTCACCCAACTCATTAAATTATGGACAGATTGGACGGGTTATCAAAATATAATTTCATTTGTCGGCATTAACTATATGTGTAGTACGAAACAATAAAGAAATATAAGAACACGACTGTCGACAGCTTTCAAAAGAAAACAAGAATGACTAGGACTTATGGATCATTAACACACTGACCGAACAACAGTACCTAATGAATACACATTCCAATTCTCATGTCAAGCGCTAAGCTAGGAAGGCCGAGGAGATTCATCTAAGCCCTCTTCAAAGAAAGATTAGCATATATATAATTTATACATATTTTAAACTCTTAATAAGAATTTTAATTCCACTATTATGTATAATATATACTCTATATATATTTTATATACATATTTTAGAAACTAAACAATAACAACATATTCAGTAAGATCCCATAAGTGGAGTCTGAAAAGAGTAAAATATATGCATACCTTATCACTATCTCTTAAAGGTAAAAAGATTATTTCCTGAGAACCCTCGTCTCAAAATATTTTATAAACTAAATGATATAATAATTTAGGCCCATAATTATCCCAAAAGAAGTCTCAATATAATAATCTACCTAAAGAATTGTGGATTGCAAATTACTCCATACTATATGAAAATCAATTATTTTTATTATTATTATTTTTTTTTTTTAATTTTTGTTGAGGAGGAAGAAAGGTGAA
>JAOTQR010000011.1:18086551-18103120 GCA_025774065.1 Solanum ossicruentum | reverse complement strand
GCCATTTTGCTTTATTCCATCATACTCCAAGGCCAAAAAATAGTCAATCTTTGGCTCCATCCGAGATTGATGGAAAGTGACAATTCTTGGTATGACTAGAAATGTCACTGTCTCTTCTTTCTAGACTAAAATGGTGAATTTTGAAACTTTATTCATAGTGAATTTAGTGCTTGAAATTTCTATAATATCAACCATTTTAATTATTATTCGTTTTAAATGGATTGTTGTCACTTTAACATATTATTACTTTTATTTTTATGTATGGTTAAAAATCAAATAAATTGAACTGAACCAAACCAAAATCAATTACAACCAAAACGATTAATGTATATTATACTAATTGGTTTAATATAATTTAAAGAATTTGAAAACTCATTAAGTTGATTTGATTTTGATAAATAATCTACTCAAAACGACCCATAAATAAGAATTCATTTATTTAAAAATTAATTTTTTAATGGATTTGTGTTGGATTTATCTGTATTACTCCATTAAACTCTATCGGAAACAGTCGATTTATGTTTTAAAATAGGGGTCGGGCTGCGTATATCCGACCTCCCCTTACCTCGTAATGAACGAAAGCTTTTGAGGCAATGAGATAATGTTATTGTTACTCCATTAAACTCTAAAAAGAATACAAAGAAAAATCCACCATGGCCGAACACTACAAGGTAACAAACAAGAGACAATTGACCAAGTCATCATGTTTATTTCTACATTTCCCCAAGAATAAATTTTACACACACTCTCTACATATTTCAATATATAATTAATTTTACGAGTAAAATTTGAGAAAGATAAGATAACGATGCATTTAGATTTTACTTTCATGTTATGAGATAGAAAAATTATTTCTAATAGATCACTTTTGTTTCAAAAAAATTTATTCAAATATACTTTTGACAAGTACACAAATAAAAGTAATAGTGAAAAAAATTATTGTAAAAAAAAAATACTGACAGCACAAAAGCACAAATGATCAAATGGTCGATGATGATCGATTCCCCAATTAATTGTAATTTTCTCCCCCATTGTTTCTTTCCTACCTCGATTTTTTTTCTTAAAGAAAATGCACAAAACCAACATTATAATACAATTAAAGAACAAAAAAATAATAACGACTAGGCTCAAGCTACATTCTCTCTTACATATTACTCATTTTGTTCATTTTTACATGTTATGTAATAAATAAAAAGAGTAAATGATCATTTGGCCAACGTAATTATAAAAATAAAATGTCATTTACGGTATGACACATATAGTTAGTGTGTATTTCTAATATAGTCAAGTTATATTCAATTTTTGAGCGTATCATAATGTATATTCATATATAAGTATCTATATTGTATAGTTAGTATATACGTTCTATAATTTTTGCCAAGCTATATCATATAATCATAATATATATTCACCGTATATTTTCTATGATTTTTGGCTATTTGTTTTTATATAGATAAAACATTACTATATTTATGATAAACTAATTAAGTTATGTTATATATTTTAAAATATCCTCCAAAAATATCAATTTTATTATATTCCACTTTGAATACAATAATCTTCATTTTTTGGAAAATGTATTAAGAAATAATTATAGTTGATAATAAAAGTAAAATTATGAACAGAATAATAAATTTATCTTTTAATTTTGTTAAGTATTACCAACTTTTTTTCTATGGCAGATAAATAAAAGTAGACGGACGAAATAGTAATAAATTTAAACAATGTTATTTTTAAGGTAAACAAATGGCACATATACTTAATTAGATAATGCAGGCTTTAGCCGGCTGTGTTTCTACTTTTTACATCCTATAAATATGTCACCAACATGCAATCCTTCATCTAAATAATCAAATTAATTTAGAAAATTTTCAAAAATTAGTAAAATTTTTCCAAATGGCTTTGAAATCTTTGTTGATTGCACTTGTTGTTGTTAATATATTTTTGGCTCCGATTATGGCAATTGAACATGTGGTTGGGGATGATCAAGGTTGGAAACTCAAATTTGACTACAATGCATGGGCTCAAACTAAAACCTTTCATGTTGGAGATAAGCTAAGTATGTTGTATTTATTAATCTCCTTCCTATAGTATAATTTATGTTGCTCAGATCTTCAAAAGTATCAATGGATTCATATCGAGTTTTTTAAAAGTAATGTATTTTTGGAGCATTTGACATAAATGCGACATTGAAAGTGAAGAGTTCGTGCAACTTAGAATATAATATTCTACGTTGATGTCTTCATTTTTCTTATAAGTGATCTATTTTTTTTTTTGGTTTCATTTTCATGGATGATTATGTGTAATTATCATTTAGGTGATTACCTCATAGCATAATAAAGTTCGTTTAAATTATTTTAATATGTAATTAGGATTGTTCGTGGCTATGATTAAAAAATCAAACAGTTTAAAAAATAATAAATTTGGTTGATTTGGTCAGGTTTAGTTTTTAAATTTTGAAAATTGATACTATTTGATTTTATTTTGATTTTGATTTTATAAAAAAATTTGTAAAATAATCAAACCTAACTGAAAATTATATATAATTATTTATATATTATTCATAAATATTATATAGATATTTTGTTAGCTTTTAATTGACTTATGTCTTAACTTTATCATTTATATTTGAAAATTCTCTTATTAGTTTTTGGTATATAATTTTCTTGGACCCCTCTCCAGGATAGTTATTTGATTGTTGAGATTGGGGTTTTGTTTCTATAAAGACGTAATCTTTGGTGTATAATGACTTTAGTATTTCTTAAATAAATCACTTTGTTCGTGTATAATAACTCTAGTATTGCTTAAATAAATCACTTTGTTCGTGTAATAATAACTCTAGTGTTATTGTTTAATTGAATCCATAGTAGCTTTCTGTGAATTGTTCATATACCCGTTATTTGTATTCGAGATGTGTATGCTCTCAATAATCTTATTACTTTCAAATTGAAAAAACCAAAAAACCTGAATCATACCAACAATAACCAAACTGGCAGTTATTCATTTGGTTTGGTTTTAGAAATTTAAAAGCCAATTAAATTAATTTGATTATGACTTAACCAATAATCGATTCAAATCGAATCACAAATACTGCTATATGTAACTCTCTCTGATCCGTCTCAATTTCCGTGACATGCAATTTGTGGATGCAGTATTCAAGTACAAGGAAGGAATCCACAATGTGTACAAAGCAGATCTAGCTGCCTTCCAGGGCTGCACACCAGGTGCAAATGTTGAACCCTTGACTTCGGGAAATGATGTGATTGAGTTGAAAACTCCGGGCAAGAAATGGTATTTTTGCGGAATTAAAGATCACTGTGAACAAGGAATGAAAGTTGCTGTTAACGTTCTGCCATTACTTGGAGCTCCTTCTAGTGCACCTTCAAGTCCCCCTGCTGGTTCATCTGCTGCTTATGGGATTAGTCCTAATTACATATTTATTGCTGCATTAATCATGTTCTTAATGGTCTTAGTTTGAGATAAATATGATTTTTACTTTAATTTGTGTGTCTGTTATTTGGTTTACTAATTATGTTATCAATTTAATTTGTAGTAATTTTTTACTTCAGAACAATGTGTTATGAAAGGAATTATTATTGGAAATTAAGGGTGTCAAAATGAGCACAAATATAGATAACTCGCTCAATTCGTCCAAAATTTTTTGTGTTAGGCTCAAGAATAATTTTATTTTGGTTCAATTCCAACCCATTTAAATCTTAACCCATATTCCTCAATTGAGCCCAAATTTAGTCTCTAATTTTAACCCGTTCTAAAACTCTTTACTTGCATTGATGTAATATATGTTTCCTATCAATTTTATATTTTCTATAATTTATCTATCAACTTTTTATTTTTATTTTTTGAGTTGAAATTCAAATTATGATTATAAAATAATAAATAATAATATGCTAGAATTATTGAGATTAAGCTAATTAAATTGTGTGGGTCATGTTCCAACTTGAATTTTAGTCCATTTGATCCCAAAATAAATTTGGACAAGTTATAAATCAACTCAATTTCTATTTCAACTTATTTTAATATCCTCAGTTTCAATTCCACCCGTCTGTTGAACATCCCTAGCAAAAATACCCATCAAAATAAGAAAAGCTGTTGATTTGGTCTTTTATCCAATTTCGGTGGAAATATCTCTTGGGAAAAAAGCATACATAACTATATTATTCTAAAAGTGAAAACCTAAAAAAAGTACAAAAGATTGAATTACCAAAATATTGTTATATATTGAATGATTTTTTAATTCTTAGGTTTGATAGCATTCTTTTAATATTTATTGTACAAAAATGTAAATATATAATATAAATAATTAATAAATATTACTACTTCACTTGTAATGGGTTAGGGATTCGCGAAGGGTAATATCCTAGTTAGAATTGAGGTTAAGAGTCGAATCGAGTCTCGATTCCTAACCTTAATTTTTGATCAAATTCAATTCCTTAATCTAGCTCGAGGCCTGGGATCTGACTTTTCGATTTTTATCTTGATTCAGAATTAATTTTCATTCTCAGATTTGAGTCTCGATCTTGATCCTGATCAACTCTTGATGTCGACTTGAAATTTAATTCTTGATTAGAAATGTAATTTTTGACATCAATATGAGAGTTGGCTCTTAAGTTGAGATAGGATCGCAAGTTAGAATTGAAGAGCCATTTAACGAATCAACCAGAGATTGATGGGGATTTTAAAAAGATGTTTGTAGTTACATTCATATTAACAAAGTAGAAAATATATAAATATGGTGCGTTTTATGGGACCCACAAAATTTCCCGCAAAACCCAGCTTCTCTTGCTATTTCTCCCGGGAAAAAAATTATTCCCCGAAAAAGAAAATATTTTTCCAGTACAAAAAAAAAAATCCCCGGTTCATCATCTTCTTCTTCATCTTCATCTTCATCTTCTAGGGTTTTCAAGAATCATCTATGGAGAACCCCAGCTCAAATTCCATGGAACCTCAAACACCATCTGATCCCAATTCCAATTTCAACCCCAAAACTCCATCTAAGACTGATAATAATAATAATAATTTAATCCCTGGTTTCAATTCATACCATCCTTCTCCTTCTCGTTCAATCATCAGTGACCGTTTCATTCCTAGCAGAACTTCATCTAACTTTGCTCTTTTTGGGTTGCAAGTGTCACCTAAGTCTTCCAATACCGAGGATTCTAACAATGGGTATAATTCTCTTCTACGTACTGCGTTATTTGGGCCTGATGCTGGGGATGTAGTGAATCCGGTCACACCGGAGAAGAATGTCCGTGGGAATGGGAGGAATTTGAAGAGACCCCATTGTAATATTTTTAGGTATAAGACGGAGACAAGACGACGTTTAGATTCTTTGTTGCCTTTTGAGTTTGATGAGCAGCTGCCCGGTGTTAGTACTAGCCCTGCTAAGGCTCCCCGGAAAGTTCCAAGATCGCCTTATAAGGTATTCCCCTTCGTCCCCATCCCAATTTAACTGTTTTAGTTTGACTGAATACGGAGTATAAGAAATTATGGAGATTTTTCAATCTTGTGATCTTAAATTAATAATGCGGCTAGTTCTTTAAATCTCGTTGCTTTAATTTGTCAGGTGGGATGTTGGAATAGAAAATTTACTGAATATAGAATGAGCAAACACTTGAATTGTAATCGAGGGAGTGACGTCTTTGAGTTTTTTTGGATGATTATTGTTAGTAGGATTCTTGTGGGATTGTAAAGTGATCTAAGGAGTAGAATTTGGGCATCTTAAGTTTGAGTTTCCGCTAGAACACTTAAGTGCGAGCTCATGGTGGATTGTAGACTAGCAATGACACTTATAACTGTATGCTAATCTCCTCAGCTGCATTTCACATTACCACCCTGTTCCCTCTTTTCTTGATGTGAGAAGGCTTATATTGGTGCTTGTGTGGGTTCTTGCTAGGTACTGGATGCACCTGCACTGCAAGATGATTTTTATCTAAACCTTGTGGACTGGTCTTCACAGAATGTGTTAGCTGTGGGACTGGGGAGCTGTGTATATTTATGGCATGCATCTAGTGGCAAGGTGAATCTTTTGGCTTCGTTATCTTTACTTTGATGGATAGTTGTGTAACTGTTTCTCGATTAATGAATTGTCTGGCCGATACATGTAATGTGATTATGTTGAATGCAACTGCAGGTAGTGAAGTTGTGTGACTTGGGAATTGATGATAATGTTACTTCAGTTGGGTGGGCACAGCGAGGTACACATCTTGCTGTTGGAACAAGTAATGGGAAAGTTCAGGTCTGGTATGCGTATTTTGTTCATCTTGTTTTGTGTTCTTACATGAAAGAGAAATGTTAATTGTAATGCAAGAATAACTAATGCAAGCATTACTAATGTACTCAATTTAGCATTATTCTTATACGCGCTACCAAACAATACCTCAGTTTTTCTATTTGGCATGAAAAATTATTTAGATCCTCTCTATTGGATGAAGGATATAGGATTATGTCACAATACCTTCACTGGTTATGTGGTTAACTGATGTTTTAATCTCATTTGCTATAGTTATGGGATGCCTCTCACAGTAAGATGACAAGAACAATGGAGGGACATCATCTAAGAGTTGGTGCGCTAGCTTGGAGCTCCTCCCGGTTGTCTTCAGGAAGCCGGGACAAGAGTATTCTTCAGCGTGATATACGAGCTCAAGAAGATTATGTCAGTAAGCTAAGTGGTCACAAGTCAGAAGTGAGACTTCTTGCTTCTCATCATTTAAGTCGTTTCTGTCAGATTTTTTGTTTTACTTCTGGTTACATCTTGATAGCAATTACTTCTTTTCAGGTTTGTGGGCTCAAATGGTCTCCTGATAACCGTGAATTAGCTTCTGGTGGAAATGATAACAGAGTATGTGGTTAATTACCAGAATCAAGTTGTTCTTATCACGATATTTGCTAGCTAAGTTATTCAGACTCTTCACTTTTGATGCTGCACCCGTATCAGATTCTCCGAAAATACACTACTTTTTGGAAATCCAATACGCACCCGCTGACATTTTTTAAGAGTCTGAGCAACATAGCTTTGCTAGATGCTATTCTTCTTTCCCTTAAGCTCTTGGTTGTAGTTTCTCATATAAATCTTTCATGACCAGCTTTTCATATGGAACAACCATTCAACGCAACCTATATTGAAATACTGTGAGCATACTGCTGCTGTAAAGGCGATTGCGTGGTCCCCCCATCTTCACGGGCTTCTAGCATCTGGTGGCGGCACAGCTGATCGATGCATACGATTCTGGAACACAACAACTAATACACACCTTAGCTGCATGGACACTGGCAGTCAGGTATTTCCCTACAATTATATATATCAAAATACCTCTTTTAGATTTTTGCCTGTCTAGATCATGCTTTGGTTATTAAATAAAGGCAAAATGATCTAGTAGACCTTTATACTTGACCCGGATTATAAATTGGACCCTTCTACTCAACTAAGTTTTAACTAGACACTTAAACTTGAACGAAATAAAAATTTTAAACTCTTCTATCAGCATGTTTTCCTCACTCGATCTAACATGGATGACACATCATATCCACATCAAAGCCACATCATTTTTATCTCATTAATTTAAGGAAAAATTACAAAATGACTAATATTTATTGGTTATTTATATACTTTAGCTATAGTTTTAGTTAATTGTTAGAATGCGGCTACAGTTTGGTTAATATTGCCAGAATTTGGCTAAGTTGTTCAGACTCGGGGGTGGGTGTACGATACGGGTGCGGATATAAAGGTCGGATCCTTCATGATTTAATTTTTAAGATTTTGAGATATGTATCCATGTATAGATACGGGCGCGACAATTCCTAAAAAATAATCAAAATATCTAAAAATAGAGTGATAAAATCAAAATTATAAGATATCATGTGGAGAACTTAAAGAAAATCCTGGAAGGAGATTAAAGAAAAAGGCGTGATATAGAAATTTCTATATAAAAGGTATTCTATTTTCTTCAATTCACCTTACCTTTTGTATTGATTATAGAAATCGTTAAAACCGTCCAAACTTTGCCCATCGATTTTGGTCAATGTACCCGAAATCAGTTGACCAAATCGGACATGGATCCCTCGCCCACACCTACACGTACACCCATGTCGTGTCGACATGGGTGCGGCACCAAAAGTGAAGAGTCCGAGCAACTTAGTAAATTCGATTACTAATTGTATAAATTTAGAATTTGTGTATGTTTACGCTAGCTATTTATATATAATTTGGTGATGCATTTGATTTTATAAGTTATGAACTGTTAGCTATTTGTACAAAATTTGTTGATACATTTTATTTTTATAAGTTATGAAAGATTCATAATTATATATATGGAATTTGTATATACTTACCCTACTTGTATATTGGCAAACGAAATATACAAATAGAAATACCCAGAGCAAACGAAATTATAGTTAGAAAACGTAATTAGACAAATTGTAGCTAAGCAGCATACTGCAGTACTTTCTTTTTGCTATTTAGGAGATCTGCTCTTAATTTAATGGTCACAGTGTTATTTTATACATTTATTTTAATAAATAAATAAGCACTTTAATAAATTGACTTTCTCCTTGTTCTTCTCCACCTTTCAAGGTTTTAAACCATACTCTAAGAACCCTAACCCAAAAGCAAGTCCATTAACAATCCCATTTGTGCTTATAATTTCATGATTTAATTAAAGCTGATATTAACATCAATAGAAGAAAGCAGAAAGGTTGAAATTGAAAGAAAAATTTGAACTTGAAAGAAAAAAGATCAAGAAATAGTAAAAATTCCAAAGCTGTATGTACAATTTAAAAAGAGGGATAAAACTTGTTCTCCGTCTTTTTAAACATTTTGCTTCTGAAAAGATAAAAAAAGTTAATTAGTAGCAGCAATAATCCTTCTTCAATATACAAACCCATTTCTGATACGAGCTTTCAATTTGCAGAAGTTTTTTTTTTCCTTTCATCTCTAATTATCTTTGTTATTGGGGTTTTGATGAATCTGTAGTTTACATTTGAGATTACAAGAAAAAATAATTGTTGATGGAGAGGATAGTGATATAGCAGGTGGGGAAAGGTCTGCTATTCTCCTAAAAGGGTGGGTAGGTTTTGAAGAAGAAAGGGGGTTTCTTTTTCTTTTTTCTTTTTTTGCTGTTTTGTCTTTTATGTGGATTATTTTTTGTTTATGTTTTGTTAAATTTTTAAATCAATCCACGTTCTTATTTAGCGTGTATAACAAATATTTCTCTAACTCAACTAAATTAATGCCACATATGCCCACTAAATGGTCAAAGGGGCTTAAAATTTCTATTTTTTATTTTTTCTGAATTGAAGTGTCTAGTTGAAACTTTGTGGAGTAGAAGGGTTCAATTTACAATCCGAGTCAAGTATAAGGGTCTACCATACCATTTTGCCTTAAATGAATGTAAATTTTATCTATCTATGATGTCTAAGTTATGTGATCAGAAGAACAATCTTGCCCTTCAACTTCCTTTCTGATTATTCCATGGCATTTGTATTAGAAGATTGTTTGATTTTTGATTTTTTGAAGAACAAAGTGTGCCAGTAAAGTCTACTATATTCCCTTGGATAGGTTAATTCTGGTTTTCTCGAGAATTTATTCACCTCCGTGTGCGAAATTTGTTTATATCTTACACATCTCACACACGTACATACATCTTGTTAGCTTGTGTGCACTTCAACTTATTCATTGGGCAACTCATTCATCCCATAGCACAGGTTGCCAAGTTAATGCTGTTTACTAAGGTCTCACCTTTTTTCTTACGAGAGAGGTGTTCTCTCAATTTGTTTTTCAGACATTGTTATTGGACTAATCAAACCATCATGTTTCCTCTATAACCTGCCCGCCCATCCTCGTTCTGTCTCTTTGTTGATCTCAAATTTCCTGCTTTGCGGCCTTCCCCACGAGTGAATTTTGTTTGTCACTAGACAAACAGCTCTATAATTGTGTTTTTCATAGTATAGGCCCTCCTACAGGTATAACATTAAAGACATATCTATCTGTTGATTGAAGGGGCACCAAATATGGTACTAAGATGGACTAATTCATCTGATATTGTGACAGGTTTGCAATCTTGTGTGGTCGAAGAACGCAAATGAATTAGTCAGCACACATGGTTACTCGGAAAACCAAATAATACTTTGGAGGTATCCTACAATGAACAAGGTATTTCACCCAAGATTTTGAAATGTTACTCTGCATCCAAGAAGTCTGTGAACCTATGCCTATTTTTTGAATATCATGTTGTCCTAGCTTCATTATGTGTTTTTCTTTCCTTTATTATCGCAGATAGCTACTCTGACTGGCCATACGTATAGAGTCTTATATCTTGCCATATCTCCAGACGGACAGGTTGCTAAACATAACTAGTTAAATCTTTACTATTTATTTCTATGTACTCGTCGGTTAGCAGCAGCAGCTTTATTTTCTCTGTTTCAAACTGGTATTATCATCTTTGCAGATGATTGTGACCGGAGCAGGAGATGAAACACTTCGGTTCTGGAATGTCTTCCCTTCTCCTAAATCTAAGGTAAAGCATCTGTAAAACAATAGTCAACTCACTATCTTATTTGGTACCTGCATATTATTTAGGGTTTACGACATCTGACATGTGAATGAAATTGGCTAATGCAGAACACCGAGTCTGAAATTGGGGCATCTTCTCTCGGCAGAACACAGATTAGGTGACTCCATCGTAATTATTTTTGGCTACCCCTTAAAGTTGTTTTCTCCTGAAGCACAAGCAGTGAAGAGGAGCAATACTTGTAACGGACGTTGATATCCATCATCTTTCAATGTTATACATTAGACTTAGAGTGATTATTCTGTGAATAGATCAAAAGTGTATAGTTGGAGATGTTATTGACATCTCGAGAGGGGGAGAGTTTTTCGGAGACATCTAACTTGTGATCTCTTGTAAATAAGGTTTTTCTTTAATTTTCTGCTTCCTCCCTTGTGATTCATTGCTACAACCTGATAACCAAGGGACTGTTGAATTATTTACATTTTAGACTAAAGAATTACTACTCTCTTTTTCTGAATTTTAGAATCTCCTTAGATTTTTGTTTGTGGGGAAGCAACATGTGCAAGATCCTTGACATGGCTGTGGTAAATCCAACTTGCCATTGCTTGTGTTATCCATTTGGGACTCACTAGATGTACAAGAAGATGCTTCTTTTAATGGACCCCAACAATCCACTTTGTTGAACTCTGGTATGTTTGAGTGAAAATAAACCCAAACCAAAGCTTCTTGCAACTCTGGGTAGTTTCTAAGCAAATTCCCATCTCCATGAACAAATGCCTCCAAAACCTAGTACATATTCGAAAAAAATAGTGTAAGTTAGCTGGTATCTATGCTCTTCAACTTTGAGCATGCATAAGTAAGCACGTGAACTAGTATAAAGTTAAACATCCTATGTGGCATAACACACTTAGGATGCCATGCAGGTAGGATACATGTGTCTTCTTGTTCAACTTTATACAAATTTAAATGTCTACTTATGCACGCTCAAAGTTGAATGGCAAAAATGTCGGTTAAGGACAAGTTAAAGGACACACTTATTGTGTCAGAATTGCTATGCAAACTTACGACGGGGAGTTCCTTGCAGAAAATATAGTATCTGAGCCTAGCAACAAAGTCCAACAAGAAATGATCTCCACTAATGTGACAATGAACATGAAGGGACATCTTCCCTTTAACTTTCTTCCATTCTGCAACCACTTCATCCCTTTGCAATCTATTATACCATCCTTGTAACTGCACATTAAACATCCAAATTATTTCTTAACTTATCATGGCAATTCCAAATTTAACACTAACAAGAAAAAAATTGATTAAGTAGTACTTTAGCCGCCACTAAAGTAGATTGTCAACATCACACCTCTTGGGATGCAACCCTTTCTCGGACTTAGCTAACGCGAGATGCTTTTTCCATCGGACTATCATTTTGTTACACAAATGTGTCAAAGTAAAAATTAAGTTCAACAGCCAAATTGACTTAGGGGTGAAGCTACATTCACCCAAGGGTGGTCAGATGAACACCCTTCGTCCAAATTTTTTTCTCGTATTATAGACATTTGACATATATCAATTGTTGAACACCTTTGATACAAAAATCACACACTGATGTCCTAAAAGTATGAATACTCTTAACGAAAGTGCTAGCTCCGATACTGAATTGACTAAAGTTGAGACTTGAGACCACAATTGTTAAAATCTTGTAGAAACTATTAGATGTGAGTCTTTTCCTGTTTTTCCTCTGTTCTGTTTAAAAGCTGAACAGGCTAGTATCGAAAGGGAAAATACAAAACAATCCTTATAATGTACTTCTTCTAATACATGAAGCTTGTTAGGTAGTGAAGCCTAATATTATATTTAGCAGCTGTTGCGGTTCAACCCAAATTTTATGTGCTACTATTTATTCTCCGTGTATACTTATATTCTGTGTAATTATAAATATTCGGATATCATTAATATATATAGCCCTATCGCCATAGAGTTTACCCATTGGGCGTTACCACGAAATTAAATTTTCTCTCTTTAAAATATTCTCTGTCTTATCTCTAAAAGAACTTTGTTCTTCCATCTTCATCTTCTTCTTCTTCTTGCAGATTTGTAGATCGTGATTTCCCAACAAAGATGAAACACGATTAGGGGCAGATCTACATTATCACATGTAGATCAGTAACTTTTGTCCAGATAATATATAATGTATTAGCAAATTCACTAATATCTATAAATATTTGACTGTGAACTCACGTATTATTATATGGACTACGTTAATGAAGGGAAATTACCTGAGAGTTATTGATGGTTTGAGAGACAGCAAGAGTGAGATTACAAGTAATATCACTATGTGTAAGTGTATATGTTCTTGGAAGCATTCCTGGATGTTTTTTCTCATCTACACCTAAAAAAAGAACCTTCAACTTTGATGCTTCAAATATTGATGGTCCAAATAATCTTGCCACCTGAGATCATCAATAACATACATTAATACAAATAATTAAAGAGAGAACTACTAAAAACATCTTCAAACTTGATATGAATTAATTATTAGTTTCGTCTTAAACTATTAGTAGATTTAAAAACATTAACGAACTAAGCTTAAACATATCCCTTCTGTTTCGTACACAAAAATGTATCATTCACGCTCTACACATGGATTAAAAACACCCCTCAACTTAACAAATTAAGCTTAAATACACCCCTCAAGTTGGTGAACTAAGCTTAAATACACCCCTTCATGTGGCTTAAAAATACCCCTCAACTTGCACACATATTCCTAACCACTACCAATAATCAGGAATTAACGACAGACAACTTCTGTAGCTAAACAAGCAAACTCTATCAATGAATTAGCGATAGATTATAAAAAAAATTATGTTAGCTACGAGTGATTACCGGAAGTTTGGATTGGCTCTTCTTGGAGTGTCCTCTTCTTGTTGTGTAGACAAAAAGAGAGTTTTCCTTTTCAAGTGATGGAAGAAAGGAAGTCGTCAAAGTACTCATATTTAGAAATCAAGAAAAGATGATGGATTAAAATTATAATGCACTTGTTTATAAAGCTCCAAAGATGTAGGGGAAATCTAAAGTTGAGATGAAATTATATATTATATAGTTTTATAGGAGGTAGGTGTTATAGGAATTTTGGTTTCTCATTTTACGTGGTCGGCTTTGCTTTTAAGTTTGTATATTGACTTTCTAAAGTTCAATTATAAGATTGATATTCATACGTGTATTGATGTAGAAAATGAATAAAACCATAAAAACAAAAATGGAGGAATTATCTCATTATAGTGACAACGTTTATTTGAAATAAACATGCATTTTTAATAGAGTGTATGAATAAAAATAAGTAATTGTTGCTTCTAAGCTTGTGGTAGGGTTAAGTGCACGGCTAACTGGTGGGACAACTCTAGTTTCCTTATTTGACCCTACGTCGGCAAGGAATCTTTTTAATATTAATAGTTTATATTTAATTAAAAATAACAAATTTATTTAAATTTATCGCTTATTAGATCACATGAATTTAATATAACCAATAAATATATTATTTGTGTATAATAATTTACCACTCATCGCTCTTTCGGGGTAGAGCGCTGACTAATTAAATGTCATGTCTCGAACCTACATCCTGGACAAACAACACTTGGAAATCATTTTTGGTCCAAAGCGAACTACTTTGTCTGACTAACTTACTCAGCGGAAGATACTAATATCATAATTAATTAGAATGGGCTCAAAATTCATGAACTCAAACATACAATAATAATATATACAACTTGACTCAAAACTTTCAGACAACTCCAATGAAATAACCTAAACAATATCTTTCTAGTCTATGAACCCTTTAAAGTACTGACTCTGAACTAGACACAAAAGTAGGCTCACGGCTACCTCAACTAAAATAAATATAAGAAAATAAAGACTCCTCAGCTCTTCTGGATGCAAAGAACCCTCACCGACGATTGATAGAGACTATCTTACTAAACATATGTTAACATGAGTACCTGAATCTGCATCATAAAATGATATAGTGTCAAAGGTGTCAGTATATAGAATGCACGGTATGTAAAATGACCAAAAAGTATTAAGAATAGGATACTCAACTTTAGATATGAACTCTGAGATAATTTTATTGATAAAAGTATGTCATGCAAGTAGCATATGCTTTAAACGTGTTTAAAGTGCAACTCAATATAAAAGAAAATATTTACTTTAGCAAATTAATAAGCAAAATTACCAAATATATAAAAATATGATATTCAAATGCTTAGCTCTGGAAATAGCTCAACTCAATTAAATATGCAACTAATAAAAAGAAATACTTTAATAACAAAAACAATAAATCTCAATGCATAAATTAATAAACTTTACTTTTTGAGAAAGTTCTCTAATCGACAACCATCACTATGAGCGTCATGATGATACAATGTCTTGTCCATGCTGCCAGAGCTATCCCATACTTTGTCAGGGACTCAGGGTAAGAGATAAAAACTAGTGAAGTGAATCTATCTCAAAATTGGGTCATCTCAGTTGCAATGAGGAATTGTACTTTTGCTACAATCTTATCCTTTGTCGGCTACGCATTTTATGAATTCAAGTTATATTACTCTCAATCATATCGATGCTCAATACTACTCCCAAAATGATTTTTATAATGCTCATAACTTTAAGAGTAAGAGTTAAATTTTTTCTCAACTAATTGTCTCTTTTCTTTGACTAAAAGTTGTATCAATACAAGTGTCTCAAAAACAAATTTTGATTACTCAGCTATCTTATAAATACAGAAGTTATAAGTACTTATTAAACTCAACTCAAAATTGTGAATATAATGATTTTCATGAAATATCTAGAGTTCTTACAATCAGAGGTGAATCTAGGAATTCAGAAACATGGGTGCACCATTACTTTATTTCTAAAAAAGGAAAAAAATCGTGTTGTTGGATAGAATCAAATCCCCAACCTTAGTGCTAGACAAAAAACCCTTAGACTAGTGAACCAACTAATCATTTTTGGAATGAGTTCCTTTAGCTAATATTTAATACTCTCTCCGTCTTATATTACTTGAATTTTTGAAGTTTTTTTCAAGATTCAAAATATTTAAATTGTTAAAAGTTCAGGGTAAATGTTTTAAAATTGTTTCATATTTGCCCTTTCATTTATTGAACTTTTATATTTTCTAGGATATAGATTACATTATGTATTTATAATTTTATAAAGGGTAATAGTGAAAAGTATGGTGTAAATTTTGTCTTTGAATGTTTTTTTTAATGTGTGTGTATTACTTCACAAATTAAATTATTTTGAGACGGAGGAAGTATATTCTTTAAGAATTACACAAGTATTATACTAAATTGACAACTATGTATTGATTTCAACAATTTTATCAAAACTATTACCAATCAAATAAAAATATCAAGTTTGCCATCAAACATTCACAAAAAAAAACTAACATATATATTGTATAAACAATTTTACCAACACTATTATCAGTCAAACAAAAAAAAAATCAACATTGCCATTAAAAAATTAACTAAAATACTGTCATCATATTTATTGTTATCAACAATTTTCCCAAAACCAATATTGCCATAAAAAATTAACCAAAATTATATTGTGAAATCGTCCAGTTTTGTTTAGCATATAATATCCTTGTCTTTGGAGCATTTTCGATCTGTGGGGGAGATAAAAAATATTAATTAAGATCACTTTTTTGTTCTTTTTTTGGAAGTTTTTCCTATGCATGAGAGAGACAAAGTGCATTAACTAAGACCTTTTATTATCTTTTTTTCTTTGTTTCATTTTTTTCTTTTTTCTTTTTTGGGGTGTTTTCCCAATATATGTATACTTTTGTTAAAAAAATATTAATATTTGATTGTAAATAAAGTTTGTTGACACATTTATATAATTTAGTCTCTTAAATTATATAAAGATATTTTTTCTCTGTAGTTATAAAATATTTTATTGATGGTAAAATAAAAATTTTAAAGTAATTAAAATTTTATTAAATACAAAAATGAGTCATTCCTTTTAGAATTAACAAGAATAAAAATGAAAAATG
>JAOTQR010000011.1:18064955-18078282 GCA_025774065.1 Solanum ossicruentum | reverse complement strand
AATTGTTTCTTTAATCTTATTTCATATGATGAGCATAGTGATAAGTCTTATGATCCGCTGATAGCTTCTCTTAATTTCTTGAATGTCTTCTGCTAATTTATCATTGAACGAGTGTGATGGGACTTGGGGATTAGCAATAATCTTCGAATACTAATTATGCATAAGATACCCTTTCGAGACGTGACACTATCACATTATATATCCTCACATACTTTGTTGTTTGTCTCGATTTTGCACTAATAGGGTCATGTGTGCCCCGGGTTTTCGTGAGAGCTCTAGAAACATAATTTAATAGTCCATATTTAAATAATTAATAACTTACTACTGCTTATATAAACCCAATTCATAAATATGGAAATTGATAAAACAACCAATATAGTGGAATTGTTGCCTCATTATTGGAAAAAATAAAATGATATATGTCAAATGTTTATTATTATTTTTTGTAATCAAGCGAATGAAATTGCAATTAAAAAAGCTTGAACTTTTTGGGACGTCATCTTGTAATTAATGGGGATGGATCTAATATATAACATAGGCGTTCAATTGAATTCAATAATTTTATTTAAGAGTTTTTTATTTATCTCAGAAAACTTATTAATTATACATAAATTATAGTTTAAAATTAACTAATTCAAATAAACTAAATTCTCGAATATATAAAAACTTCAAATCTTAACTTCTTTCTTGATCATCTTTGAAGAAGTCCAATAAATAATTGCGTCTCTATCTCCATTTTTCGTGTTTGAGGATTTTCATCTTCTTGTCGATCAATAAATAAAGGCAACAATTGAACCTACAACAAATAATTAAGAAATATGAATAAGTTAAATAAATAATTCAATTTATTTTTACCATTTAATTCAATCCTTTCAAAATTTGAATTGATTTTGCAGATCAAATTGGCTCATAAGAAATCTTAACAGGGGTGTTGGTATAGAGTTTGAAGGTGTGTTATGAGGCCAATTTGAAAATTAAAAGTAAAAAGCTATAACAAGTGAAATTTTGAAATTTAAAAAATTATTTAGATGTCCTATTATAACAAGTTACGAATAACAACAATAACAACATTATTCCATTGCCTTAAAGGCTCCGGCTCACTGCGGGGTAAGAGAGAGTCGGATATACACAACTTGACCCTCATATTTAAAACATAGAGCGACTGTTTTCGGACAAGTTACGAATAAAGTTTTAAAAAATTCATAATATCAACATATATAAGCTAACATAATTTAGCAAGAGTGTGGTATCATCAACATTAAATTTAAAATATTATTTTAGTCATCTTATTTTGTTTATCTTAATTTGATCGATCCTACTAACTTTAAATCTTAAATATATTAAAAATGGATTATAAAGTAATATCTCACCTGTTCCCGCAATTCTGCATTTTCCTCCATTAGGACTTTTTCCTGGGACAAAAGAATAAAACAAACTTATAATAAAACATTTATTTCGTGATTTTTGCTTTTTTTTTAAATAAAATCTAAATAAAATAAAATAAAATAAAGTGATTTTATGGATATAATAATATATTTTAATGCATTTTTACCTCATCTTTTAGAAGAGAAATCTGTTCCCTTAATAGCTGGTTCTGGAATTATAAAATACAAGAACATTAATTCCATTGTAAAAACTTCACTTTACATTATTATTCCGTTCGTTTCAATTTATACGAATCTATTTGCTTCTAATCTATTAAAAAAGTATTTTTTTTAAAATTTAAAAATAATTTAATTAAACTTTCTATTTTATCTATATAACTTTTATAGCTATACATAAATATAACATGCTAAAATTATAAATTAATATTAAAAATCTCAAATCCTTTTTTCTTTTTGAATTTCGTCACAATCAAACTTTTAAGTTAAATATTTCATCTGACATATTTAAAACTATATGATTCAAAGGACATTTTAATATATTGCACACATCTTAAGTTTAAAATTACTAAATCCAAAAGTTATTCTTATATTATATACCTGATGATACTTAAATCATGTATTGTTCGGACTCTTAAAAAAATGAAGGTTAATACATATTAGGTCTGTTATTTGTGCTTAAGTGCTAAATATATGATCAGCAATATATGAAACAGTAAACACTAGTATTAAAGAAATAGTAGAATAAGATGGAAGAATAGAAATTAAGTCCCTTGAATTTTCAGTGTTTTATTAGAAAATTATTCCCCGTAAGTATTTGAGGTTATGAAATATATTCTCTAAAAATAGAATGATTACTTCATTAGAATAGCAGTACTTCAAATTATATAAAATTTCAAATTACTCAACGATGGCAAATCACACTTGAATGTTTCTATATTTAAGCATTTGAAAAAAAAAAATCAAAGTGAAATGTCTTTTTCACGTTTCCAACATTTTTCTTCCCTTTATTTTCTATCCATTTCAACACTAGTACCCAAATGTATCCCCCAAAAAATATGTATTTTTTTGAAAAAGAATTCAATATGAATGTAGCAATACTTTTGAAAAATTCAAACAACATGTACACACGTACCTTTCTTGCCCTAATATTCCTTAAACTTTGATCTAGCTGCCCTTCAACTTTTTCAAGTTCATCTGTGGAGCAAGAATCTAAATCTTCTCCTAAAAGCCTTCTGCAATTAACAACATAACAACACAGAAAAAAATAAATTCAGAATCATCTACTAATTAACTTTAATTATAATATAATTATTGCATCATTAGGAAGTTGTAGAGATTTAATTACCTTTTAGATTTCTCAAGAACCTCCAAATTCCTACTCATGCTAATAACCTCCTCTTTCAAATGCTACATAACAATTTAACAAACCAAATTTATAAGGAATTATACTTCAAAAGACGATGACAACAACAATACATAGCCAGTGGGATCCCACAAGTGGAGTCTGGGAAGGGTAAAATGTACGCAAACCTTATCACTATCTCATAGAGATAGAGAGACTGTTTCCGGAGAATTATACCTCAAAAGAATTATATTAAAATGCAAAATGTCTTGAGACAAATGTAATCAATCTTGGTCGTTAAAAAGGACTTTAAGATATTTGTAAGGAATAATAATATTTACATCATGTAGTCTAATATAAAATAAATTAAAATATAAATATGGCATAAGGAAAAGAATGCTAACCTCTGTAGTCTGTTCAAGTACTATTTTGTCATGTCTCAAATTTTTGTGATTCTTCTGATAACGTTCTATTATCTTGTTCATGCTGTCAAATAGAAAAAGATTGAAGAAACTCACTCTATTAGTTTTCCAACATGTTACTAAACAATAATGGAACGAAAATAAACGTGAAAGATGGTCAGTTGAACACTTTTTATTGAGAAATTATACTATGTATATATTATCTGACATCATAACTGACTTTGTACTAGCTTAAAGTCATTCATCTAATCCACTAATTCATTGCCTGACATTCATCTAATCCACCATTTCAATGTTAAGGTCCATGTTTCTCCACATGAAGTTAGTGAAAAAGTGATTTTCTGATAATAGGCAAGGAATATCCATCTTTCTGGTAAACAGGATGGATTGAACTCATAATTCATTAGATGTTTTTTATGAATGTCAACTAATTAGTGTTGCAAGTAAATTGCATCTTTGATACTCTATATATAGCTAATCTTTTTTACTCAACTATCAATTGTGTAGTTATAGGATCTTTTTACAATTTACACTTTCTTCCAATTGAGTAAAAGCCTTATATGTATTGATTTTCACATCACTGAATCTATCTTTGTTTATGGTTCTCATGGTATATTTTAGTCTTTTCAGTTTGCCTACAAAAGCTTAGTTCCATCAATAATTCTTTCATGTTTATTGTCAACTCCACATGTGAAGTATCTAAATTTGTATTTCATCATGTAGTTCATTGTACTCATTGATTATAGCTGGACAAGGATTTATCAGTCCTTTGTCAAAATGCACCTATAGTGCAGTAATCCAATCCACAACAACAACATATCCAGTGTGATCCCATAAGTGAAGTCCGGGGAGGATAAAATGTATGCAGACCTTACCACTACCTCAGAGAGATCGGAAAGCCCTAGTCTCAACAATCAAGCCCCATAAGTAGAAAGTGTAGTACCCGAATCTATGTTCACCAATCTCTATATACCTTGATATTAGCTTTCATTTGATCTTGATACTTCTTGTTTCATGTGTATAGGACTTGTTCACTTTTCAGCTAGAGAGATCAAACTTTTCTACCTTTCATTTTTGTTAAGAGGACAATTTGGAATCATTCATTATATCTTAATCCCTTTAATGAAGTCATGTCTTTTATTTTGAAATTCTAAGAGCCTCATGATTAAACCCATAAATTTATAATTTGATATATAATCAAATTGAGAAGGTGTTTAGTGTCTCTCTATTTAGACTTGTAATGATTTGATCTGTCGTTATTGGATGGAGCAAATCTTATGATTTTAGTTTTATTTTGGATTGGCATTACCTTGCCATAGCGGAAATATTTCCGCCACAGCGGTACTGCCATGGCTAGATCGATAAGTCAGAATTAAAAGACACGAATTCTTATTTTCTCCTTTTTCCGTACAATACCCAAAGGCAAAATAGACAGAAGTTGCCCTAGAAACCCTCATAAGGCTGCTCACTTAGGAAGGGATCCTAATGCAAGGAAGCTACAACTAACGAATTTCAATCCTGCCGCCGTCAATCGCTACTCGAAAAAAGGAATCGTGTAGCATCCGCTTGGCACCCAGGTAGACTAGATTTTCCTTCCTGAGTGTACAAAATTTTGTTCCCATCGGATAGTATAATGTAGATTGACGAGAAAGATGCTCTATGGATTGAAATTAGTCTATGACTGACGATGACAGTCTAGTGCAGCATCCGCTTGGCACCCAGGTGAACCTTGTAAATTCATGTGTATGAAATTGCTGCATCAATCAGAAATTTCAAGACTTATCGTAAATAAGAGGGTCCAGTGTTTAACTACTGATTCATACATGCTAGTGGGTATATTCATATTGACTGTTCTATGTAAATTACTTGAATTCACCTATCGGTGAATGTGAACTATTTTCATGCCCTCACAGATTTATTTTTTGGCACCTCCCAAGGCCTCTTACTAATGGGTGGATTGAACCTATTTAAATAGGTTCATTTTCCTCTCTTCCACCAATGTGGGAGGAGTTTGCATACCCAACAAACCTCCCCTCAAACTCTGAGCACACACAATCTCGTGACCTCCCCTTCAACGATTATCGATTTCAGATCTGCCACCATCTTGTACCGCCGCAACAACCCGCGGGACACGCCGCCTGATCACCTTTTCTTTTTTCTTGCTGGGAATACTTTCAACACAAGGCATTACTGTAAACCTCCACATCGTTAGGTTACACCATCTGATCTGCCAAATCATCTTGCACCGCCATTATCACTCAATGGGGCATGCCGCCTGTACCATCACTTTGACAGTAATACTTTTGATACATGGCACTCTTTCATGTCTTTGATCATGTTGTCATACTGAGAGCTCTACACGCGTCGGTCCATCACTTCTGCCCTTCGAACCTGGGCTCTGATACCATTTGTAGGGACCGCGCGTACCTTGACACCAACCCCGCATTAGTATGATATTGTCCGCTTTGGGCCAAGCCATTATAGATTTATTTTTGGGCACCTCCCAAAAAGTCTCATGCTAATAGGTTGGGTTGAACCTATTTAAATAGATTCATTTTCCTCTCTTCCACCAATGTGGATGGAGTTTGTATACCCAACAATTGTGTGTGTAATTGTGGTTGTGATGGTGATTGTACTTACTGAATTGAGTATCACATTCTAATACACTATTGAATCGGGTGTCACGTTCTAATATATTATTGAATCAAGTGTCACATTCTAACACAATATTAGATTGGGTGTGTGGTTTCAACACACAACTTGTTGGATGGGTGGGTTTCATGAGAGAATCATTATTGAATATTATTTGTGAATGATCATGATTATATATGTAATGATGAAAAAATAGACATAACTGTAATTAATCATGCTCACCTGATAATAATTACAACAACAACATTACCTCATTGCCTCAAAGACTCCCGTCCATTGCAGGGTAAAGGGGGATCAGATGTACGCAGCCTGACCCCTATATTTAAAACATAGAGCGACTGTGTTCCAGATGATCCATGATGAGCGTCGAAAGTTGCATTGACTAACTGGTACTTCACAGTTGAACAAAACGCAGACAGTTTAAAGAGCCATTGATATAAAGGATCAAAAGTTATTGCATTCTCAATTCTCTATTGTGATGGCGGTGTTACATGTGTTACAGTAATTGCCATATCATTGTGTATTACTTGTCTCACTAGGTAATGGCTATAGGTTACATTTTATATAATGAGGTATGAGTTTGTGCGAGATTAATGGGAAAGCAGTTGAGTAGAATTTCTGATGACTTAAGAGTCTGATATGATCAGTTTCTAGTGCACCAAGTGTTACATACTTAAAATGAATATTTTGCTCTATGATTCTTCCTGCCCTATTTTTAAGCATTATAAAGTTTGGTTCAAAGATACCTCATATGTATCCTAACAAACATTAGTTTTTCCTTCATAGTATTATACTACTTTCTCTGTAACAACATTCATAATAATGTTCAGATTAGTGTCACTAATTTCCTCTGCTACCAAATTGCTACCCATACTAGTTGGTGATTTACCCACCTCATTACTCCATGATTTTAAATTTGATTCTAGGGTTTGATTGGTACTAGTGTTTGATTTACTCCTTTCTTTTGTTTCAACTTGGCTTATACAGGAATTTATCACTAAGGTTGGTAAGACTATTTTTCTGTTATTTGCCATCAAGTATTATTTGTATCATTATTAGTGCTAATGTCACTATTGTTTTCAGATTTGTTTCAAATGAAGTGCATCAAGGATGAAAAAGTCAAAATATTGGCTAAGGAGATTCTCATTAAGCAAAGATAGCAAGTGTACTTTCATATGTTATTAATTGAAGAAAGGAGTAAAGATATTGTGCAAGGAGAGTTGGATCAATCTGAAAGATATTGAAACTTCGAGTACTATAGACGTATTGAGGTTGAGGAGGTAAAGCATGCTAGTATTAGGATGAGCAAGGGAAAAACAAGCTTTTGGTGGAGTTTTAGAAGAGCATAGATATAGAAAATGTGAATTTTGGAGTAGTTGATTAGCTTGTTTAATGCCATTTTTAAGACGGCTAAGATGCCTGAGGAATGAGGATATACTACAATAATTTTGTTGTATAATAATAAGGATGATAATCAAAAAATTACAATAACTATACAAGTATCAACTTATTAAGGCACACTATTAATAATTGGGAGAGGGTGGTGGAGATGAGGATGAAGAGGGTGTGTTTATTTTTGAAAATCAATTTGAATTTATATCAGGGGATCACTACATAAGTTATCTAGCTTATGAGTTGATAGAAGCTTTATAAACTGAGTAAGATGATGTTAACTTTCAGTCTGATTTTTTCAAAATCCATTCTTATTGATATAGAATTGTTATTTAATTATAAGCTATATTTTGAATTACTTGTGACATTCCATTGGGTATGTTGTTTGTTTTTCTTGTTTTTATATTCTGAATTACTTGTAAAAGCTATTCCTTCTATTGATTTTGATGATTAAGAGTTCACTTGAGTATTTTCTTGATTTCTTTTGAGTCTTCTTTCGGTTGAATGCATGTATTGAACCAAGAGGTTTATTTAGAGACTAGCAATGAATTTTGAGTGTCAGGCACGCCTAGGGTATCAGCTCAGGGCGTGACAAATTTGGTATCAGAGTACAAGGTTCAAAAATCATAGGGTGTCTACAAAGTCGTGTCTAGTTGAGTCTTGTTTACGGATGTGTCGTATACTATACTTATAATCAAGAAGCTATGGACATTAGGAACTGATTCTGTTCTTTCGTATTTTGATTTCGTGTGATAGGGTCTAACTTTATTAAAAAAAATTCGAACTCGTAGATTACACATTTCCAAATCATGGCTCATAAGTGTACCACAGGTCAGATAAATGCCACCAACACCAAGGTTTCGCAGTCTAGGAAGTCCTCACAATCTGCAGTAAGGACTAGGGGCCACTTCCATGGTCTATTGAGGGTCCTCAAATGGTGACTCCTCAAGTTTCCCAAACTCTCGTTGCTACTCCTACTTCTAGGACGGAGTTTAAAGAAGCTATAGTGACACTGACCCAATTGGTAGCTACACAAAATGGTAGCTAGAGTTCTCTTGTTCCAAGCTCCAGTTCCAAAGAGTTGTTTGCTTCAGTGAGGATTAGAGATTTCTCGAGGATGAATGCATCAATCTTCACAGGTTCAAAGGTTGAGGAAGATCCTCAACTGGAAAAGAGTAAAAAATACTCCTGAACTATTTGAAATAGAGTAGATATACCTCTTCGTTATGTTTTGGTTCAAGAGTACCTCTCAATAAAATTTTTGACTCAAAAATACCCCTCAACTAAACTTTTGGCTCAAAAATACCCCCTCCAACGGAAACAAAAAAGGATCAAAAATACCCCAAACTATCAAAAATGGAGAAAAATACCCCTCCCTTAAAATTTTACAAAAACTAAAGTACCCCCTCTCTAATAGAAATAACACCATGTATATTATGTGGATAAAAAATGACAGATGATCTGTCCACGTGAAACCCAATTTAGGGACCCAAGAGGTTTTCTTCTCCAATATTAGGTCCGAGACTAGCCGTTTCACGTCAAAAAAGACTGTTATTTCCCTTGCGAATGTCTCACAAAGTCCCTCGTTATAGTCATTGCCTCTAATCAATTTCTCGAGTTCAATAGGATCCAATTCTTCAACTTTTTCGAGCCTAGGAATCTTGTATAGAAATTGCTGTGCTCATGTTAGCAATGTAACATAATTAATGGAGTATAAATTATCATTTTCAAGAAATGATTCAGCTACAATTATAAATAAAAAGCTTTTTTTAAGCAAGAATCTTGACTACTCAAAGTTGGATAAAAATTGATTTGAAGATGGGTTGAAGTTGAATTTTTAATGGAAGAGGAATATTTTAAATAATAACTTTAAAATTTTAACAAAGGAACATTTTTTAGCCAAAACTAACGAAGGATTGTTTTTGCTCCATTTCTAATAGTTAAGGGGTATTTTGTCCCTTTTTTTATTTCTGTTAGGACGAGGAGTATTTTTGAGTCAAAAATTTATTGGAGGAGTATTTTTGAGCCAAAAATATAACGGAGGGGTATTTTTGATCGAAAAATATAACGAAGGGGTATTTTTCAATAAAAATGTAACAAAAGAGTATTTCTGCTCCATTTTAAATAGTTCAGGGGTATTTTTGACCCCTTTCCCTTGATAAAATGTGAAAGATCCTTAAGGCTATGTATACTACTAAGATCAAGGAAGTTGAGCTTGCTTCATATCAACTCAAGAATGTGGCTAGTACCCGGATAACTAATGGAAAGAGAGTTATGGCGAGGATGCAGAGCCTGGAGTCTAGGATAAGTTTGAGAGTGCATTCCTTGACCATATCTTTCCTAGAGAGATGAGTAAAGCCAAAGTAGAAGTGTTCGTGAACTTCAAATATGAAGGGATGATAGTAAAAGAGTAGCCTTAAGTTCATTCAGTTGTCCAAATATGCTCCAAAGATGATTCCAAATATAAGGATTGAGATGAAGAAATTTGTGTTTGGTTTGAGAAAACATGTGAAAAAGGATCGTAAGGCATCACTTTTGATCTCAGACATGGATATCTCTAGGCTCATGATGTATGCTCAATAGGTGGAGGAGAATAAGAAGAAGGATAGGGATGAACATTTGAATAAGAAGGTCAAGTCAGTAGGCCATGAGTCAGGCCAATAGAAGCAAGGTAAGGTTGAATCTACTTAAAGAGCCCAAGATATCGTGTCAACCTGAACACTTACTCTTTTTTTTTTGTTCATTTTATTTTCAGTTGTAAATTATTGTAACTTGTGATATATTCACCAGTTCTATTTATTTTGTCCTAAAAAATATGTCAAATTTCTATAATTAGAGATAATTTATTTTTAAAACTCGTTGTCTACAACTCAAATTTAGACATAAAATTTTGTTAAAAAGTTACTTTCTTAAATTTTGTGACTTGTCAAATGGTAAAGTTGCTACCATGAGAACAGAAGGTCACGACAATCTCCGACAAAAATATAAGATAAGAGTGCATACAATATATCTTTGTGTTTATACATTGCAGAAGTTTTAGTGCACTAAACTATTAATTTTTACAAATATTAAATAGTATCACATAAATTAAGGCTGACATCACTAAACTCTTTCTCTTTGCTATGACTAGCTAGAGGACCTCAGAAAAAGAAGGATTTGGCAGAAGTTTATTTTCACCAAGTCATAAACGGGTAAATAGTTGGGTGGGGCAATGGAAATGACGATTGGTAGCAAGTACAATTTGCCTTCATATTATATTCCAGAAAGAGTGAAGGCCACAAGTAAGCATCTTGTCACACACTTCTAAATTCTTACTTTCTTGTATGAAGAGTAGTTTGCCACATATTTTACATGACATCGTCTAGAAATTGTACAAACTTACAGCTTAATCAAGAATTTGTATAGAGTATATATATGTATATTATAAATACTTCATCTACTCTCATTAGTATTATCATCAGTGATGGAGTCAAAATTTTCATTAAATGAGTTCAAAATTTTAAAAAGTAGACACACAAACCAAACGAAGAAGGTTTGACTTGTATTATATATAGATAAAAAATTATTTTTACCATATATAAATAATATAATCTTTTGTCAAAGGGATTCGGATGTACCCCTTAACTCCAATGTGGCTCTGCCACTGACTACCATTCTCTTTGTCTTTATCTTCGCAACGTAGGAAGTTGTGTAGACATTATCATCTGATGACTCTAATTATGAGATTATACTGAATATGTTATTCAAAATCAAATCCGCAAAGAAAAGGAAAAAGATATTTATATATTTATTAGAAACAAATATATAGGTGCCTTTTATCCTGTCATGAGCTGTTGTGATCATTGCACTTGGTACTTGTCGTTACATCAACTCCTAAATATCTAGTTATATTAGGAATTAAATTAATTAAGAGATGAATATTAGGAGTGTACCTTGAACTTGAGAACTCAAAAAGCTTTCCTTTTTGAGAAAAAATTATAAGACTAACTTCAGCATCACAAAGAACTGAGAGCTCAAATGCCTTCTTAAGAAGTCCACCTTTTCTTTTTGAGAAAGTCACTTGCTTACTTGTTGCATTTTCAATCCTTTTTATCTCAGTTTTTCCCCTCACCATTTTCTTCTTCACAAATTGATAAAATCTACAAACTCATAAAGAAGAAATAATCAAGATTTTAGACTATGAATCAAGTACTCTACACTTTTAAAGTAAACCAAATCAAGAAATCCCTTGCAATTCATGGAACAAACAATACTTAGTGGAATCCACAGTTGCCGGGTAAAAAGTACACAGAATTGACCACTACTTCACACAGATAGAGAGCGCAGAAGAAGTTTCCAAAGATAGAGATGTCTCTAAATCAAGATTTGAGACAAGCAAATCATGAATATGAATAATCTCTTTAAATGGTCAACTTTTAAATCAAGAAAGAAATTCCTAGCAATTCATTAGGAACTTCCAAAAATAGAAAGGTCTCTAAATCAAGATTTGGGACAAGCAAATCATGGAAATGAATAATCTCCTAAGAGGGTCAACTTCTTTAAAACAAAATAATATACAACCATATCAAGAAATCCTACCAATTCATGAGGAATTTTCCAAGCTCTAAAACAATATATGAGACAAGCAAATCATCACTTGAAAGGGTCAACTCTTTTTAAGACAATAATCCAACAAAACCAAGAAATCCTAGCAATTCTTGAAAAAGTTTTCAAAAAATAGTAAGGACACTAAACCAAGATTTGAGAGAAGCAAATCATGGACATGACTAATCACTTAAAAGGGCCAACTTTTGAAAGACAAAATAATACAACCAAATCAAGAATAAATCCTAGTAATTCATGAGAAAGTAATTTCCAAAATTAGAAAGGTCTCTAAATCAAGATTTGAGACAAGCACATCATGGATATGAATGATCTCTTAATAAAAAGAGTCAACTTTTTTAAAAGACAAAACAAGACAACCAAATCAAGAAATCCTAGCATTCATGAGAACTTTCCAAAAATAGAAAGATTCTATATCTTGAAGTGGATAAATTAATTTTTTTTAATTTGTTTCTCAGATCTGAAAGATGAAGAGAAAAGAAATTAGAAAAATGGGTAAATAAATAAATTATATAGTGTGAAGAAGATTCAAAGAGTTGTTATAGAAACCCTAGCTAAGAAGATTGTTGACCATAAAAATAAAAAAGAAAAGAAAGTATGCAGACCATTGATTTCTCAAGACTTTTTTGCTAGTGCATTCTCTTTCCTTTTTTAGTTCCAATTAGTGGATGTAAAAAAATTAAAAAAAAACAGACACCAAAAAATAATTAAGGAAAGAACGCCAATTATGTCTTTTTCTTCTTTTGGTAAGCTTTACTATAGAGGTACCAAAACAGCTCCAAAGAAAGAGAGAATTAATAATAATAATAATAATAATAATAGTAGTAGTATGGTTGGCAAAAAGAGAGAATCATAGACTATTTCATTCATCAAGACGCTCTCTGGGACCACCAATGGCATGGAAAAAACGTTTTTTATTCGAGATTTCAAATTAATCGTTCCATAGTTAATTAGAATAATGCAGATATTATCTTGAAATAAATTATTTTGCTATATATATGGGATAATTTATCAAATCAAAAGTATAAATAGTGAGAGAAAGAATCTTGTGGTTGTCTACCTCTAACCAAACATAAGATAAAATAACCTTATATTTTATCTTGGAAATGTTATTCCTTATATCTCATATCAAACGACTCCTTGATATTTATTCACCCACTGAGTATAGAAAGAAGGAAATTTGGATTTTTGTTTTTGTTTGGATCGGGCTGGATTGGTTAAAATGGAAAAATTATTTAGAAGAGTATTTTTTAATAAATAATTATCAATTTTAGTGATAATTATTATTTATTATCATTTATAGCAATATATAGCAATACTATGATAAATCTGTATTTATATTAAAAGTAAATTATGTGTGCAATATAAATGTATTATAAGTGTTTTAAAATATATTGTGTCTGTTTGGCAAGAAACTGACATAACATATTATAAGTGTATTAAAGTGTATGATAAATATATTATACATTAATATTATATATATTTTATAAATAGTTCTTTGTAATATGTATTAAAACAATATCACATAAGTG
>JAOTQR010000011.1:18047421-18059230 GCA_025774065.1 Solanum ossicruentum | reverse complement strand
GTACGATCTACCCTCCCCAGACCCCACTTGTGGGATATTACTGGGTATGTTGTTGTTTAATCTTCAAAATTCATCTTAAGATTTTAAGTTTAAATTTTGAATTACTATATTTATATTATTCAAACTCTCTTTCTTCTTTAATTTAGATGTTTTATTTTCTTAATATGTTTCAAGAAAATATTATTTTTTATATTTAGCAATATAATTTTTGTAAATTTTAATATCCTATTGAGAATATGTAAATTACAAGATTTAAAGAACATCATGATATATATTACATAAAAAATTACAAAACTCAAAATCTTCTCTCTTTTTTCTTTGGAAAATATTGTGTTTAATCTAATTAAGATTCATAAAATAAAATCGAGAGAGAAATATACTTGAGAATATACACATTGCTCCAATTGAAATAATATATCATATATGTGACTTTATATGTGTATTCATCATATTTTGATCAATTGATCATAAAATACACGATTCAAATATTTATCATACGAAAAATATTATTTCTCAGGCACTCGATATAGGTAATAGAGAAAAAGTTTACATTATTTTTAATGTTTAAGTATTGTGAATCCATACATGAACAAAGTTATTTAAATAGTTTAATGTATTAGGTAAATCGAAGCATGAACAAAATTACTTTAATGGTTCAATATATTAGTTAATATCTAAAATTAATTATTTATGTGAAAATTTTTATAATGAATTGTATGTTTAGATTATTCGAGCACTTACACATTTTGTGCAAAAATGTAAAACTTCACGCTATTAAGTAATCTCGTGAATATAAACAATTGGTTAAAGAATTAAGTGGCCTTTTATTTTAAAATTTCCAAATAATCTCCGGATTATCGTTCTACAATCAAACAATACATTTATAATTACTATATAATTATATTATAATAAACAAATAAGTCATCGTAATTTACTACGATGCGTAAATTACTAAACTGATACTTATTATCCTAATAATTACACCATTTTTAATTATCAGATAACTTTTCAAATAGACTCTCGAGGCCACAAATTAAAAATTACATCCTTAAATAATAGAAATAAAATAGTAATATTTTAATTTGAATATGATCTTATCCATATTTAGAATGTTTTGCCTACAAGGTACAAAGTAGTCCAACGTGAAAAGCATGACATGATATTATGAGCATTTTAAAAAGTATTTCGTCCCTACAACGCCACACAACTAGTGTGTACTTCATTTGGGAGTTTAAAATATTTAAATAAAAATGTGATTGATGCGTGTAAATCATATTAAAGGCAGATTTAATAAAATTAGTGGTACAAAATGAAATCTTAATAATAAGTATGTATTAGTAATTAAATGTATTTAATAAAAACAGTGTAAGTTCTTATTTAATTTTTTTTTTTACAAAATTAATATTCGAATCATCTTATTTTATGTTCATCAATAGGCTTTAAAAAATATTTAGTACATAATTTAATAAATCTCTTATAAGGAATAAACTACTGTAGTATTGTTCGGCTGAACCCATGCCGGACTTGTAGCTCTGCCTTATGTGGGGCGGGTTTGCGGGTTAAGACAGAACCCGCACTGACCCTGCCCTAACCCGTTGATAATTTGTTGTGGTTCAGTGATTATATTTGGGAAATTTTTATAAATAGTTTAGGTTTGAAATGTTATATGGTTAAATAATTATATTTTACATAATTACATGGTATAACCTAGGCTATGTGACCTGGAAGAAAGGAGAGAGGCGAGCGAGATTGAGAGAGGGAGAAGAAAGCCGAATTGTATATGTATATTTGTCAAATTGAATGTGTATATCTGTCAAATAATTATATATATACAACTAATATACAAATGTATTTGTATATTTGGCAAACGAGTTTGGGAGAGGGAGGAGAGAGGCGAAGGAGAGATTGAGAGAGGCAAGCGAGAGAGGCGAATTGTATATGTATATCTGTAGAATTGACTATGTATATCTGTCAAAATAATTGTATATATGTAGCTGGTAAACATATGTAATTGTATATCTGGCAAAAATTGTAGAAAGAGAGAGAAGAAGAGGCGAGAGAGATAATAACAACAAAGCCCTAACTATAGCAACAAAATCTTAACTATAATTATAAATTGCAATTTTCTCAAACTATAATTGTATAATATAAACTAGTTATGCTATTTTGCCATTATATCTTAGTTGATAGAAACAAATAGTTTATGAATGCACAGGCCAGGAAATCTTAATCAAAGATTTCATTGATGACTTGTCAATCATGTATAAATTATCTCTAAAGAGTACACAATGAACACTGAATTTTTAAAAGAAAAAAAGATGCGGAAGAAGAAATGGAGAGATGTACAAGCCATATATATTCTTGGCAATACACCTTGCTACTTGCTAGGACTTGTCTTCAATGACCATTAGCCACTCCTTTTTCAGCAGCTTTCTTGGCATAAAATCTTCTATACTTGGAATCAACCTCTGTAAGATAGTAAGTTCCTGGAGCTAAAAGGCTACAATCCTTGCTCGTAACGAAGTCCTTAGCACCATACCTGTGCTCCATTAGTTTCATAATTTCGACGAACTTTTCAGGAGTGAACTGCCAAGAGAACAACATTGATTGTCAAGAATGACAACATGGATATAAGAAAAAGATTAGCAAGCTACATAGTCAGCACTGTGCATACCTCGCTTCGTGATTTCAGTTTCTCTGCAACATTCATCACACTTGCAATGTTTGACAAGCTAAAAGGATGTTTGCCTTCATTAAGCTTGAGGGAGAACATTGTTGCAGTTGATCCACTACCGTAGGAGAACAGAACTACTCGTTGTCCAGCCTGAGGCGAATAATATCATTCAGAAATGAGAACGAACATGTAGATAATGGAATGAAACAAACAAAAGGATCAAATGAATTACCAACGTGTTGTGTTTGTTGTGAATGAGTGACGCAAAAGCAGCATAGAGAGAAGCAGTGTACATGTTGCCAACTTGTTTTGGTATTAATGTGGTAGGTTGCACCTTCTCATCGTAAAACAGTTTTGCAACTTGCTGGGATGCCTGTATATGAGTAATAATAAACCATTGTTAGTTCCGATCACAATGTTGTCTGAGATCAGTTTATCCTACTTACGACTTCATTTGTAGCATTTTTCGAGAAAGAAAGAGTGTACAAACCTTCTCAAGCTCACGGCTTTGGTAACTTTCATCGCCACTTAGAGACAAATATGGGGCCAGCTTTTCTTTAGCAGATTCATCGATGGAGCTGGAAATGGAAAAACAAATATTCTTCAGACAACAGAATTCCTTTTAAAGAATCAAAAGGAAAATCCTCTGCAACCCACCTAGAATTCCTCATAAAGTCATTGAATACCAACCGAGCGAAGCTCTTCTGTACAAGCTGCAGAAGTTGAACAAAATATCCAAGTTTCATTAAGAAGTACAAATATCGTCATCAATCCACAATAGACAGTATAAACTACCTTGTTGTATGGTGAATGGAATACGAAGTAAGCTGCATCAGCTATCGAAAACTGTTTGCCTTCCAATTTTTCGTATCTAGAATATGAAATGCAGCAAGGCAATTAATACAAGATAGTCAAAAAATCTACTTCCAAATATAAGACAGTTTTCGATAAGCAGCTTACTTGTTGCATAAGGCCTTGTAGCAAGAATCAAGTGCCACAAGATAACAAGTCTGTGAAAGCTTGCCATCAACCACCTGCAGCCAACAACTTTCATCAAAAGGCGAATAAAGAAGATACATTCAAAGAACAGAGAATATTTATTGTCGGAATGACTATTAAGTGTGTTTTTCGACCTAAATAACAATTTAAAAACCAGTATGAGACTGAATTGCTAAGAAGGTGGTTCTTATTTGCATAAGATTTTGTTTCCTCAATAGTCTCACAAAATAGGCATGCAAAATATCACTTCAGGAAACATTGAAAAATTTCAGCAGTCATGACACAGCAAGCACACAAAAATGTTGTTACCATAGGAAATTGACTACACGTTAAAATTATATGGACGATCATGCAATGTAATTAATCTTTGGAAAATCAGAATAACAGTTATTTCCATAATTCCCACAAAAGAACCCTCTTTATAAAGGTCAAAGTAAATGTGAGTGGGAGCTTTCGAAAGCTGTCAGAAGCTAGTGCAAAACCACTATCGGAACATGAATCAACCTTAAATGAGCCTAGGAAAGATTTCATTCAAAGTTCTGTTGGAAGAAATTGAAAAAGCAACAGCTTCAAAGCCTGCTTGGGAAAGAACTGATAATTAACCAGACCTGCAAGGATAAGAAGGAATTACCGGATATTCGCTGTCTAGGATAGGCTTGTAAAAGTCATAAACATGAGCCATATGACTAGCCCTGATCTTGCTTTCAAACACGATTGGAGCATCAGGACCAACTAGCATAGCAATGGCAGCTGCTCCTCCTGTTGGCCTAGCAGGTCCCTCAGCATAGACCTATAGGAAAAAGATCTCTAATAATTGAACAGCATAAATCTAATAAAATAACATGATAAGACGGTTCAATATAACGGTATAACTGCAACTTAGAAGCTCAACTCTGTTTCAAGCGACATGTCAAATAAAGAAATGTTTAACGGTGATGATTATTACCGCACTATCTGTGCATACAACAAGTCCATAGCGTCCATCCCACGAAGAGCTCTCCACCCAATTCACGCAGTTGAACAGCGCAGCAGTTCCACCATAGCATGCATTAGTTGAGTCAACTCCTTCAATGTCGGTATTCCCACATTTCTGCATGTTCCAGGAAGCAAGAACCGATAATCAACATATGTGAATACCAAAATATAAAGCCTTAATAGGCGAAGTAGAAGTTAACAAAGCTGATGTAACTTAGGAGTTAACATGCTGCCTAAGAACATATATCGTTACCTCAAATATTTGCATCAGGAACGTCTTGATGGATTTGCTTTTATCAATAACAGTCTCACTTCCAACTTCCAGCCTGCCAACTTGCTTCGGATCAATAGCATACTTCTCGAGAAGGGAAGTAACAGCTGTCAAACTGAAGACGAACAATAAAATGATATTAACTACGAGACATCAGGATCAAAATTTCTTTTTCCATTCTGTTCTTATAAGGAAACTTTACTACTTAAAATAGAGAATAACCAGATAAATTACTAAACGAACAGAGCAAATTTGCCGTATGAGCTTCTACAGCTTGTTAAACATTAATGAATTAGCAATGGAGGCAATACCTCATTGATATAACATCTTCCACCTCAGTACAAAATCCCATGCAATCTTGTCCAAGACCGATTGTGTATTTCCCTTTGCTTGCTCCATCATGAGCTTCCAACGTTTCCTACAAGAACAAAAACCAAACCATGGTTACAAACTGATTAAGATGTCGTAACTAAGACCATCCAACATGCTCAAAGGAGCTAGGTAGACACAAAATCACATGGAGGCAAATTATCTCGATAAAACAGTAATCTCTTGAAATCGATGTGAACTTAGTCAAGAGCGGAAATAATTGGAAAATTTCGTTGTTGTTACACTATATTAATCTGGTTGGAGACTTGTAAGTTAGTATATGGACAAGTGTGAATTAAAACATATCTTAATTTACAAGCTATAGATCAATAAACAAAGCTCTAAATAAGATTAACTTAATTACATTATAATGACAGAATGATCCCACAAGCATGAAAATAATTGGAACTTCTTCTTCATAACATGGAAGCCAGAAATTTTATTTCAAAACAGGAATCGAACTCTCATCAACAAGCTTCTTCTTGATGAGATCGATATTGATGATAGTGACCCCAGTGACAATATCGATCCTGAGCACTGTCCAGAGGAGCTCATTATGGAAATGAAACAGTACTCAGGAAAGAATCTCGAGTGATTAATAAAGAAAATATTGCAGAATCAAAAGTAAAATTAGATAAACAACCAAATTTGCCAAAAGTAGTGTATTTTCGGAGAATCCAATACGGTGCGGCATTAAACGTGAAGAATCCGCAACTCTAAGACTCCCCGAATATCAATGAACAATTGATAAGAGCTTCCAAATTTATAAATCGCAACAACAGAAGCGGTTTACTCACTCTTTCCTATCTGTTTCATTTTGTAAAGATACGCTATAAGCATAACTCAACTCCAAAAACTAGCGACAAAAATAAAATTTATTAATTTAAAAAAATTTAAAAAAGAACTTGGAGACTCCTTCCTAATCATAAAATTTTTAAAATTATAGAAATCAATATCTCAAATCACACAAAAACGAAAAAAAAAACTCGTACTTCTCGCTTGATCAAATTAAAACATCTATGGTATATACAAAATTACCTGCTGAATGCAAGTAGGAGGAAAGTAAATTTCCATGGCGAGGATTCCGACATTCTTCTGTTGAGATGCCATTTCTGAATTCTTTTTAATTTTTTTAAGTATAAAGGCAACGGATCCAAACAATTTCTGCTTCAAAACAGGAAATATTTCACAGAAAAAAAAAATGCGTGAATGGATTCTCTGTGAAAATATTGATGTAAGAAGAATGATATGAATTTGTTATGTTTACATGCCGTTGGATGTATATATATATAACAATTTGTTATGATACCTCTTCCCACCTACTCTCCTTTTTTAATTAGTTCCCAAAAGATATATTTTTATATTTGGTAATAATTTAAATTTAAAATATTTATTTTATAATTAATGAAATATAATTGCTTAAATATTTATAATCTATTTTAGTTTTCAAGTTTATTTTAGGAAAAAAATTAAATTTTATATTTAATTAAAATAATTTATATAAATTGAGACGGAGGGAGTAATAGTTTAATGTGGCCAGCCTTCAAATATAGACTTCGTGAGCATCAATTTTTGTTTAAGAAAAAGAATTCCTATACGTCGTTCTCATTTCTATTTTCGTGTTTT
This sequence comes from Solanum ossicruentum, assembly GCA_025774065.1. Taxonomy (NCBI): domain Eukaryota; kingdom Viridiplantae; phylum Streptophyta; class Magnoliopsida; order Solanales; family Solanaceae; genus Solanum; species Solanum ossicruentum. Next base: position 18,052,316 of record JAOTQR010000011.1, on the reverse strand, counting down.
ATTAATTATCCACTTTCTTTATATATATATATATATATATGTTAAGAAATAAGTACTAATTTAGCTCTTAGAAAACTATTGTAACCTTTTAAAGTACTAAATTCGTAAAACTGACCAAACATGATTTTTCAAATGCATTATTTATTTATTTACAATGTTGTTTTCCAGATGTGAAAAAATAGTTGTCCAAATAACTAGCTAAGGTGACGTTACTTTTTTTTTTTGAAAAAAAAGTCATGTATGTTTTTTTTTTAACTTTTTTAAAATATTGGAAAAACATGGTTGAAATGACTTTTAGGACAAATTATTACTCTCGAAGTCTTAGTTCATTTTTACATATTTACAATATTAACCTTGTTCAATTTAATAAATTAAAAATAATTATCATTTTATACACTATTATTTTCTTTGTTTTAATTTTTTTTTACTCTTTTAAAAAAAGAATGACCTTAATTTGATTTGGCAAGAAGTTAAAAGAGAATAAAGAAGATTTTTCAATCGTGTTGTTATAAATTAAAGTTATGTCATATGTACCAAAATGTTATTTAATCTAGTGGTCTTAAATATATCATGTGTGAAGTTGAAATTAAAATTTTATCAAAAAAGGAAATGTGTCATTCTTTTTTAAACAAATCAAAAAAGAAAGTAGATCATTTTTTTAGAAACGGAGGGAGTATATTTTGCCTTAATTGACATTAAGAAAGTAAAAAAAAAAACTTTTGAATTTTATAATATTTTGAAATAAGATTAAAGATATGTTAAATGAAGTAATTTTATTTTCAATTCATCCCAATAAGTAATACATTGTAGAATTACGGGTAATATATATATAGTACATGTTGTCTATTTTTTTCTTAAAAAAAAGAGATGCGGCAAGTCAAATAAATATGGACAGAGAAAACATTAATATAATTAAAGAATTTCAAAATTCAACACTATTTGAATGGACTAAAAAGTAATTGCTCAAAAAAAATGGATCTTGAAATTAGATCTGTTAAATAAGTGAGTTGAGTTGAATATAGACGAGTTAAAATGAGTTGAATTAAATATGATTAAATTATTGATCCATCTAAAGTTACTTCAACTGAAATTGGTTAATGCGAGTTACCCCATTAGTTATTATTAAGTGTACTTACCTTTATGTATTCTTTTATAATTCTTTTTGTACCGAATAAATTTTTTTCTTTAACATATCAAATAAAAAATAATTTTTTTAAAAAATAAGATTTTTCATGACTCAATTTAGTTACATATCAATCTACTCTTTTAACAGGCTAAAATAAACTAGACTAATAAATAGACGAAGCATTGATTCATTCAAACTTGATTATATTATAGTTTTGTGGGATAATTTTGTCGCCTCTTCTTTGATACATAAATATTAACTACTGTGACCCAAATTTAATTGACTTATTATAAGTATTTTTAAGTTAAAATATTTTTTTTTTTACTTTGTTGGATTTGAACAAAATGTTTTTTAACTATATATTTTTAAATCAAAATTATAAGAATAATTCAAAAATAATAAAGTAATTTTTTTTCCATAAAATTTGATCATACCGTTGATTATTAGGTTTAAGAATGGCATCTGTTTTGGTAATATGTGGTTCGTGATAGTCGAGAATCTGCTCACGTTGTATCAAAATTTAATAAACACATCCGTCAGTCATATTGAATTTTTTATTCTGTTCTATTTTTATGTTATTTTATTTTATTTTTAATTTTATATATGAAAATTCAAACATTCTTTATATATGTTTATGATAAGTTATAAAATTTTACCTTCGAGAAAAAATAGATTTGATTTTATAAAAATGTGATAATATGAGTATTGATACTTCTTCTCTGTACGTGCCCAAATCATCGTATTCTTGTTTCTCTCATCTTGTCACACAAGGGCCACCTCTAGCTTCTCTCTAAAGGTTCCATTCCTAATCTTATCACTTCTGGTATGTTCACATATCAATCTCAACATCCTCATCTTTGTAACTTGCATATTCTGAACATGTGAGTTTTTGATTGACCAACGTTCCACCCCAAATAACAAAGACAGTCTAACCACCATCCTGTAAAACATGTCTTTGAGTTTAGGTGGTATCTTCTTATCACACAATATTCCAGGGACAAGCTTCTATTTTATCCATGCTGCCCCAATACGGTGTGTGACATCATTATCGATATTACCACTACCTTAGATAATGAGCCCAAGATATTTAAAGTTTTCTCTTATGGGAATAGGTTGATTGGCAAGTCTCACATCGATATCTGTCTCATCCCTTACAATAGTGAATTTGCACTTCAAGTATTCTGTTTTTGTCATGCTCAATTTGAACCCTTTGGATTCCAAAGCATGTCTCCAAACCTCCAATCTACCATTAATTTTAGTACGAGTCTCATCAATCAGTACGATGTCTTCTGCAAATAGCTTACACTATGGAACCTCCTCTTAAATAGATTGCGTTAGCTCATCCATCACCAAGGCAGATAGAAAAAGGGCTTAACACAGATTCTTGATGAAGTCTCATCTCAACAGGAAAATACTCTGAGTCTCCTACCACCTTTCTTACCTGAGTTTTGGCTCTGTCATATATGTCTTTTATCACCCTAATATACGTCATTGGAACACCTTTCACCTCTAGATACCTCCATAGGACATCACTCCGAACTTTGTCATTGGTCTTCTCTAGATTATCAATGAACACCATAGGAAAATCTTTCTTTCTTTTCCTATATTTCTTCCACTTATCTCCGAACAATATAAATTGTTTCAATAGTCGACCGTCCCAGCATAAATTCAAACTAATTTGCTGAAATATTCATTTCTTTTCTCACCCTCATCTTCACCACTCTCTCCTATACCTTCATAGTGTGGCTTAACAACTTAATTCCACTGTAATTGTTACAGTTTTAAATATCACCCTTATTCTTGTACAATGAAACTATTATACTCCTCCATGTATCTTGCTAGTCTTCATAATAGAATTGAATAGTCTAGTTAGCCACTCCATGTCATCTTTGATCATAATCTTCCAAAAAGCTATCGAAATCTTATTTGGTCCAATTGCCCTCCCTCTCTTCATCCTACTAATAGTACATATACATCCTCAACTCTGAACCGCCTACAATAACATATTTTTATACTATATTAAATACAGTTTGGTGTAACCATATTAGGTGCATTGTCTAACATATTTCATTTAAATTGTATCTCAAATAATTTAGATACATTAAATAAATATGACAAATATGTTGTTAATATTAAAAGTATGATAGATACGTCGTTGTTAGTATTAGGTCAAATGCATCTTATAACTAATTTTATTACCCTTTATAATATGTGTGATGTACATGTTCTTTAATTAATTATATTACATATATGTTCTTATATTGAAAAATGCACAAGTACTTCCTCAGGCTAGAACTAAAATTTTAAATACACATTTAAACTTTAATTTGATCTTATTATCCTCTGAATTTATTTTTTCCTAATGAAATACCCTTTATTTGTCTACTTAACATGCTTAACTAGCTAAATTATATTGTGTGTACACGTGTGGACCCCACATGTCACTTAGGCAAATAGGGGGCATTAAATTACAAAAAAATAAGTTCATGGGCGTAATAGGACCAAGTTAAAATTTAAATGTGTCTCTGGAATTTTGGTTATTAATGTTAACAAATTAATATTTTGAATGATCTCTATAATAAAATTTTAAAAAATCATCTAAATGAATATAGTTGGTGCAAAATATATCAAAGATTTGGCCCTCTTGCATGAACACACTTTGCACAAATATTACACAACACTGCACAGTCGAAAAAATGAGTACTATTTATTATTTCGTTATATACGTATGCAATATAAACATTTTCATCAAGTTTTGAAAGAAAAAGAAATAGAAGATCGGAATTTCTTACTTGAAGTCAAGTAGCGGGTCATGACCTCTTAAAATTTTCTCCGCTAATTTTTTTGATCTAAAAATATACTCTGATATTTTTTTAGCTTAAACATATCCCTAAAACTAATAAATCATATTATATAATAAAATTTGGAGACATAAAATAATTATTATTTTTAAATTTGTGTGTTATTTTTAATAAGCAAACTTTAGATAAATATTTTGTGTTATTAAAAATTGTAATTTAAAATGCACAACAACTCCCCCCCTCCCCTCCCCCCAGACAATAACCAAAATCCCAAAGTCACACTTAAATTTTTATTTGATCATATTACCCCACTAAACCTATTTTTTTCGTAATTTAGTACCCCTTACTTACCTTTAATCACATGCATAAATTTTTGTGTGTAGTACACGCACGGACCCCATATGCCACATAGGCAAGTAAGGGGTATTTAATTATGGAAAAAATAAATTTAGGGAATAATAGGACCAAGTTAAAATTTAAATATGTCTCTGGGATTTTGATTGTAGTCTGGGGAGGTATTTGTGCATTTTCCCCCTTATATTAGATCAAATCCAAATTTTAAAAATTCATATAATCTTAATCAACACAGATACTTCTTAGATACACATATATTTGATAAATAATATTTTTACATATTACTTATAAGAAAATGAAAATAGCTATACCAACTTATTAACAACGAGTTAATATTCTTAAAAATGTAATAAGTTTATATGTTTAGAATTCTATTGATTAATAAAATAAAATGATAAACTCACTATATCAATAATCATTTTTTGATAGATTTGCTAAGTTAAAATTTGATAAAATAAATTAAAATTAAAAAATTTTAATATTTGCGATGATTAATAATACAAATAAATTTCCAGTCTGCAGGACTACGTCTTGTTGGTATCTGAATTATTAGTTAATGCTCACCTAACTCTTAAAAGATGATGCTCATTTTGAGAATTCAATAATAATAATAA
>JAOTQR010000011.1:18035401-18047321 GCA_025774065.1 Solanum ossicruentum | reverse complement strand
GTGAAGTTCACCCAATACAAGAAGTTTTGGCGGAGAACGAGCCACAAGAAGAAGAGGACAGAGCAAGCTCACCAGTAAGGGATAGAAGTCCATGGAAAACATGAGTATACTATATATCACTAAAAGAAGCAAGGCCGAGTCAATTGGATGAGATAGGCAAAGAAGAATCTCTACCAAGAAGGTTAAAGAGGACACGAAAGTCGAATCCCAAGTATGCTAATGCCGCTTTAGTGGAAGATATCGAAATCAAGGAGCTAAAAAACTCATTCAAAGAAGGCTTGGTATGACTACGAGAACCGCGATAAGAGAAAGTAGTCGTTGAGGGGGAGTGTTAAGATTATCATCTCCTACTTTCTCTAATTATCTAGAAGAATCTTGTAAAATATATAGTCTAGAAATGTCTTTGTAGAACATTGTAGAAGAGTATAGAATAGTATGGAAGGATATAGAAGAATACAGAAGGGTATGGAAGGATATAGAAGAGTATGGAAGGATATAGTAGGGTATGGAAGGATATGGAAGGGTGTGGAGATACCTAAGAGATATGTGGAGTATTCTACAGAGCTAATCCCACCCTTAGATCAAATCAATCTCCACCATTCATTATGGAGGTGGAGTAGTATAAATAGGGGTGTTCTACCCTCATTTGTAGTCAAGAAAGTTTGAGAGCATTCTCCCACAAAATACTTAAGAGCATTTTGAGTGTGTAACATCTTCTCCATAAGTCTTCTTCTTATCAATTGTGTCCTTTCCTTCTTCAACATATACAACTTCCCATGTATTGCTAGATATCGGATGAGTGTACACTTAGGTTGGCCTTGGTTATTACATATCACCCTCCTCCAAGGGACCTTCATATACTCTCCTCTGAGCTTGTTGTACATATTCTTAATGTTGTAGCTTTCTGCTTCCATTATGTCCTTTATGCTCAACCTTGAATTTTCAATCAACTTGCCTCCTTGTAATATCTTTCTAATAACCTATAAATCTTGATTTGCTTTAGTGTTCCACACTTTATTTCCTTTTATGTAGTATGTATGCACCCATATTACCCACAATTTTTTCTTCTTTTTTGCCAGACTCCACATTAATTTCAGGATTGTTGCTTTGTTCCAAACATGTATATTCACTATGTTTAAACCACCTGCTGCCTTAGGTTGGCATAGTGTGTCCTATGTCACTAGAGCTTTTCCTTTGTTCTGAACATCCCATTCCACAAGAATCTTTTACAAACATATTCCACCTGTTGTAGTATCTTCTTAGGCATAAGGAAGATCTGCGACTAGAAGCTTTGAATTGATATCAACACACTTTGGATCAGCTGCAATCTACCTACGTATGCTAAGAACTTGACACTCCAGTTCTGTATATTCTGTAGTATTCTATCTAACATAGGTTGGCACTGACGGATAGTCAGTTTCTTTGAGCTCAGAGGCACCCCCAAGTATCTGAACGGCAATTCACCTTTCTTGAAACCTGTATATCTTAATATCTCCTTTTTTGTGGATCTCAGCTACCCCTCCAAAGCAAATGTTGCTTATGTTCTGATTTTCTATTAGATCTAACACTTCCGAGAATTTCTAGAAACTGTCAAAAATCGTTTGCCCTAATTTCAAATCCCCTTTACTGAATAACAGGAGGTCATCTGCAAAGCTTACTTAGCCATATTCATTTTCTGACATCTGGGATGAAACCTGAAGCCTTTTTTGTCCTTCAGCCTCTTCAACAACCTTGTTAGGTATTCCACGGCTAGAGTAAATAGATAAAGGGAGATTGGATGTCCTTGCCTTACCCCTCTCTTTGCTTTGAAACCTGGACTTGAAACACCATATATGTTGATTGAGTATGTCACTATCCTAACACACATCATGACCCATTAGCAAATCTTTCAAGTATTTGCAAGCCAGTCAGCACATCCTCTAGAAACTGTCACTCCACATAATCATATACTTTTTGCATGTCAATTTTCATCATACACCTAGGTGATATGCCCTTCCTTTCATACCCTTTAACAAGTTCATGGCTAAGGATTACATTATCTCCTGGCATTCTACCAGGTACAAAAGCTGCTTGACTTGGGTCTATCAGACTTTCTAGCACTTCTTTCAGTCTACTAGTAAGCATCTTTGAAATTATTTTATACAAAACAGTACAGCAAGAGATAGGTCTATACTCTTTAATGGAACCAGGATGCTTGACTTTAGGAATCAAAGTTACTAGTATTCTATTACCTGGCCATACATGTTATTAGTATTAAAAAACCTTAGAATACCATCAGTTATCTCATCCCTTAGGATTGGTCGTACCTTCTTGTAGAAATGTGCATTGAAACCATCTCCTCCTGAAGCTTTGTTATCATCAATACTCTTTAGGGCTGTCAATACATCTTCTTCAGTGAAATCTCTAACTAGGGACAATTGTTGTGCTCTTTGCAGAACCGATCCCACTTTAAATATTTCCTGGTTGATTGCTATCATATAACGCTTGGTTTTTCCCAACAGATTTGTATAAAAGTCTATTGCCTCTGTTGTGATTGCTTCTTGATCCATGACAGTTATACCATCCTCCCTTATTAGCATGGTGATTTGATTTTGAGCTTTCCTTCCTTTTATTTGTGTAAAGAAATACCTATTATTTGCATCACCTAGCTTAAGCCATTGCACCCTGGATTTTTGCTTGATATAGACTCCTCTATCATACTTCATTTATTTAGATTCTCCTTTATGACAATTTCTGCATCCCTTAGGTGTCTATGGGACTGGTGCTGATTTCATTTGTTTTTTATTCTTTTCCAGATCACTTCTCAACTTCATTACTCTTTCTGTTACCCCGTTGAAATCTTTATGGTTCAACAGCTGCAATTCATGTTTTATTTTCTTGAGATTCTGCCAAACCCCTTTCATTCTCCTTCCTTGCACTTGTCATCCCTTCTTTATAATACTTTCAAACTCTTGGTGTTGTGCCAGACAATTGTAGAACTTGAAAGGTCTTATATACTTGTCTTTTTGCTCAGTGATATCTACGCATAGAGTTGAGTGGTCTGAGAACATAGGCTCCAGTACTCTTACTTGCTTTGGTGGCATTTTGGTTATCCATATATCATTTACTAGTGCTTTGTCAATTATCCTATACACATGGCCATTTGTCTATGTGTAATCTCTTTCCACAGTTGGCATTTCAGACAGATTACACAAGTTCACACATTCCTTGAAGTCTTTCATTTCTCCAATTTGAACTTGGCTACCCACTAGCCTATCATCTGGACTTAGTATAGAGTTAAAGTCTCACAAGATTAACCATGACTTAGTTGTTTAATTGTTGAGTCTTTGAATATCCTCCCACAATGGAACTCTTGCATTGATAAAGTGAAGGTCATATGCTATTGTGAGTTGAATTACCCCTCCATTCTGTATCTGTACCATCCCATGGATATGTTGAATACCTTTTTCTTCTACTTGTTCTCTGCCTTGTTTGGATCCCAAGCTAACCAGATCCTGCTCCTACTTTGTCCTGTAGCATTAGAACATCATTCCCATCCTAGCATCACTATTATACTTCTACTTTTATCTTCTTTCACTCTATGTTCAAATATAGCTATAAGATTAACTTTATTCTCCTTAAAAACAGTCTCATCTCTTTCTGCTTCACCACTTGGTTGAAGCCCCCTACATTCCAAGAGATTATCATAGATTGGGTTGATCACGTGGTGCCTCCTCCTGTGCCCTCTCTTTTTGTCCACTCATCTCACCAGCCTCATACTTATTACTGCAAACACTCAGTGGGGTTGTTGTTGTTTCTTTCTTACTGGCTTATTCCTGACCAGTTGCCATTCATTAGTTTGTTGTTCTATTTGTTGGTTTCCAACTTCATTTGCATCAGCCACTCTTGCTTTCTCCTTCCATTCCATAACTTGTTTATTTGTGGTTATCTTCCATTCATTCCTTATGTCAATTTACAGTTTCTTTGGTTCTGGTTCTTATAGTTTATCTCCACAAGTATACCCTACCTGAAGACATTTTTGACAGAAGAGAGGCTTCCATTCATAGACCACTCTTTGTTCAAATATCTTCCCTCTTGCATCTTGTATCTTTACTTCCTTTGGTAGTTCTTTAGTAACATCCATCTTTACTAGAATTCTTGCAAAAGTGATTCTACTAGTTTGTGTTGTACACTCATCTGCATACAAAGGTTGGCCTAATCTGCTTCCAGTTTAGCTCAACACCACAGCATTCCAACAATTTAAAAGAAAGTTTGATAGCTTCACCTAAAGGGGGATTGTGGTAAGAATTTCCTCCTTGAAATTGAAAATCCGAGGTCCATGGCTTCATGATCACAGGCCTTCTCATGAGATGGTATGGTCTCTATCCTCCTTATTAGCAAACCTTATTATAAAATATCCATCTCCATGATATAAGATTATAGGTTTCCTTGTAAACTCAACTTGATTGTTAATGTATCTATCAATAGTATCCAGGGTTGGCTTTGTTCCTACCACATACATGACCAACGAGGGTTTCCATTTTTCATCCTCTTCCTTCGTATCCTCAAGTAATATCTAAACAATTTTCTCTCGCCCTACTACTACCGGAGCAATGTAAGATAGGTTCATACCTTTTGTAGTTTATTTATTGATAGCAAACAGGTTTGTCCATGGCTTTTCCTGTACTACCTCTTTTTGTTCCTCCCCTTCATCGTTCACTTGTTTCCTTTACCTCTTGTCCCCACTCGTTTCTATTTTGGTCTCCAGTATAGACTTACCTCCTAGTTCTGGTCATTGATTTTCATCTGTTCCTCCTCCAATATCCAAGGATTGAGGTGTTTTCCAGCTGGTTTCGATTCTTTGCACAGAGCTCCCTGCTGAGCATATCACGATTCCTTGCTTAATCACATCTTCCTGTTGTTGTTGCAATGCTTTCCGTGGTCGTCCCCTCTCCATTTCGGTCTAGGTGCACGTTAGCACTAACGTGCTTCGAGAGAGAAAGAGGAAGAAGTTTTTGTCAGAATATTTTTTGTTATATAATTTTTTTCAAAAAAAATTGATAATTAAAAGGTATAATTGACATATTAAAAATTTAATCAGGAAAAAGAGAGGCATTTGATTATTATTTAAAATTGAAGGGGGACTTTAATTTTTAAAGCAAAGTTGAGGGGTGCAAATGATTTTTAACTTAATTATATTTAGCTTCTCTTCCTCCTCCTCCATTAATATTTCTGCTTTGGTCTTTCAATTCAATGATTTTTTCCAATGTAATAATTTTGGTCAACAATTGTATAATGTACTAAATTTTCAAAATAGTTAGTAAAAATGGACATATTACTAGTTAATTTGGAGATTCTATTTCAACTTTATTTATAACAATAAAGCATTTAGTATTATTTTCCTTTTTATGAAAATAAATGACTATCAATAATAAACCAACAAACTATGTGTGCCCAAAAAAAAATTATTTTTTAATTAATTAATTTCTCTATTACAATAATGTAAACATAATTCTTGTTTCTAAATTTAGGGAGGTGTAGTTAAACAAAGATTTGCAGCAGCAACAACAATACTAGCATATTTCTGAAAATCACTATTTTCCTTAGTCATAGGAATATTATATCCAGAAAATAACACAAATGCCCTTTGACATTTAAAAGCATCTTGCTCAATAGTATTTGCTGCAGTAGTTAAATTCTTAAATTGACCAGTATACAAATATATATCAGCAAGATCCAAATTTCTAAGGGCCTCATTGTAATAAGTTAAGCACAAGATGTATATCGCCTCTAAATTTTGATCGTCCGTTTGCTTGAGGAGGGAAGCAAACTTAGCTCCAATAGTAAAGGCATTTTTTCCCACTAAATGAATGACTGATTCTGTTAAATCGTGAAGATTTTGATCACAATAATCATTCAAGACTGTGAAACAAAAGGCTATGTTTTTGGATTTGGCACATACATCGGCTAAAGGGTTACTTGTACTTTGAATCGCCAGAAAAGCACATGTAACACATAAAATTAGTGATGAAGATGGTGCCATTTTCCCCTTCTGATTCTTGGTTTGTGTATGTATAATATTCTCCAATAACTTTATAATATTCTAGTCATTTAAGAAGTATTTATCAATAATTAAGAAGTCAGTGACATTATATACAGGTAAATTTATGATGATAGAGAAAAAGAACTTTATATAGATTGCTTGCATTAATAAGGGAAATAATTTTCTTTATTACAAATTTCAATTATTAACTTGGAAAATGAAAGTAAGCTCACTTTACCCCTTTAATATTTTTGGTTTGTAAACACAACTCCCTTTATATCTTGCATTAACATGTACTCTTTTAATTAATTTCATATTTAATTTTACGTTCTAACTCTCGAATTTGACAAAAGAAGATATCAATAAAATAATACGAATATTGTTAATATTTATATTACAACAGTCTCAACGTTACTTATTCGCGAAGCAAATTAAAAAAAGATCCGCAGCAGTAACAATAATGTCACCAAGTTTCTGAAGATCTTCATTCTCCTTTGTAATATTAGAAACATATCCAGGTTTCCTTTTATGAAATGCTGTTTCACAATTAAGTGCATCTTCAATAACATTATTTGTTGCTGTGATTAAGTTTTGCCATTGGTCCATATTATAATATTGCTGTGCGTTACCCAAAGTAACAACGGCCCGATTATAATAATTCGCGCACAACTTATATATCGCTTCTATATTTGAATTCTTCATTTGATTTTGAAGCAAGTTGATCTTTGCTTTAGTCGCGGAGGCATTTGATGTTGCTAAATTAATGGTTAATTGCGTTAAAACGCGAAGATTTTGATGGGAATGGTCTTTCAAGACAGACAAACAAAAGTATAAATATTTGGATTTGGTGCACAAATCGATTAAAGGGTTACTTGTACTTTGAATAGTGAGAAAAGCACATATAATGCATAAAATTAGTGATGAACGTAAAGAGAAAGAAGATGATGCCATTCCCCAACTTTTGATTGTTGATTCATACCATTTTCGAGTTTAACTTATATATACCGATAAGATGGTATAATCCATTTAAAAATGTATATAATTGTCTATATTTTTATTTATTAAAATAGTAATATAATATATAAGGAATATAATTCTGCTAAAGTAGGAAAATTTTTATTATGACATTGCAATATTTTTCTATTTTTTTCTTATATAAGAATCACTTTCGAAAGAGAAGATATTCAATGTAAAGGACTATATTTTGAAAAGGTTATATGCATTAACTAAGGAAAATTATTTTTATCTATTTTTTGTTTCTACTATTAATTTTGGAAATAAGTGTAAGACTCATTTTACTCCTTTAATATTTTTTATTTGGAAAATAATATCTCCTTCACATTTCAAATGTGATAATAAACCCCGTTAATATTAAAGTAATTGCTAGAATAAGTTGAATTATTGCATATATTTTTAAAATATTAAAAATAATTAAGACGAATTATAACATATGTTCATTTAACTAGTTTAATGTACGTGTTTTGCACATGCGTTGCACATGCATACCACGTTAACAAATAAAAAAATTATAAAAATAAATAAATTATTACATGGTAACTTATACACACAACTATAAATAATTATGTAAATATTATTATCTCATATATTCAAATTTATAAATATGTCATTTTTTATTCCTATCACACGATGTAAATCAATTTATGTTATTTGACAGTAACAATAGATAAAATATTTGAATGTACTTCTGATTCTATATATGTCTTTTTTTTTTCTTATCTAGTGTTTGGTATCCGCATTAGAGCTTCGACTAAACTTGAATCGTACACTATAGGACCCATAGGTGGAACTCCCAACATAATTTTCTCCATATTCAAGGCACGAACTCGAGACTTCTGATTAAGAATGGAGAAGGGTCGCCACTGCACCACAATCTATGTTGATAATTCTATATTCTTCTTATGTTCGAGGAAAAGAATATCTTAGTTTATCATTAAGTTTTAAATTCATGTCCATATCCTATCTACGTTGATATGAATTATATTTAATATGTTTATATTTTCTATTATAATATAATATTCAATTTGAATATTAATTTATAGTTCCTTTGGATAGGGGTTGTAGAGTCGTATTCTGAAAGCTCCTCCAATTTTTAGATAAACACATATATTACTTTCAAACATGCATATATAAGAAGCCAATAAAAATCTATATATATGATCACCAACATGTATATAAATAACGAGATAATATAATATTATGAAATAGAATATTATTACCTCTAAACTCATCAATGTATAAATGTGTTGCTTTGACATGAATATAAATTTATTCCTTATATTTTAATGAAGAACAAAAAGTTTAAACAACATTTCTAAGGGCATTCATACTTTTTAGTATTGTATAAAAATGACACTCGATTCGTTTGTCGAATCCGCAAAGCTAGAGAAATGCCAAATTTATTCTAGGACTGTAATGCAGAAAACTTAAATATCAACAAATTATATTATGATTCAAGAAAAGAAAAATTATAAAAGGTGGATTAACCCAATAATAACGGAATGTAAAATTTAGGGGTGGCAAAATTAAGTCCAATTTGTCTAATCCGATTTAATCTGTTGAAATTTGGGCGGGTAAATTAGTTCAACTCATCTCAACCCAACTCATTTCAACCCATTTAAAATTGGGTTGATATGCAACCCGAATTAATTCGAGAGAAATCTTGTTAAATTATTTTCCAAACACTTTTTTTTTCAATTTGATATGTTTTATATAGCCATAATAAAGAAAAATATAATTTGATTAAGCACTAAAATATTGAAAAAGAACAAATAAAATAGGTAAAACTTAGTAAAAATTGGATCGGGTTGGATCTTGACCCGCTCTATAACTCATTACTCAACCTGTTTTGACCCAAGCAAATTTGGTTGGGTTGGATTGGGTTGGGTATTGACTTATTTGATGTGTTGACCTATTATAAACCATTCAAATTTGATTCAACCTGCCCAATTGTCATCTCTAATAAAATATATGTTTTAGCCTTAAGCAGAACCGACTCGGCTATAAGTCCCCTAAAGCAATAGCTTAGAATCTCAAATTTGTCATTTAAAAAGGAAATTGCCTATAAAAAGTTGAGGAGGTATGAAATGAAAGTTCATAATATAATAAAGGAAGAGCAAATTTCAGAAAAAGCAAACTATAAGTCTGATTTATTGCTCCTTGGGTATAGTTTCAATAATTACAAATAACAGCTATATTTTAGTTTGCTATCAAAATGCATTATTGTATTTTTTTTTTCGTTAATAGGCATGCATAAAAATATAAATTGAATAATTAAGGAAGTTAAATATGGAATTACTGTTTTTCTTTTATGATAATTATCACAATTAACTCCTTAAAATCAGGCAAATACAAAATGGAGTCCTATTTGAAACTGAAGTTTTTTTTTCTTTTCAAAATTAAAATTCAAAATACAAGTTCTACCTAAAATTTGAATGAAATTTCTCATTCGAGAAAAAAAAGAGGCCAAAATTGAGCATGTGTTTTTTGATCTTCTTTAACTAAAAAAATACTGAGTTACGTAAGTTATTCCTGACTTACCATTATAGTGTTGTTATGTATTGCGATTATTTCAATTTTTTTTGGGTGTTTCATGGCAGTTTTAAATTTAAAATTGACTCACTTATTTTCAACCTTTTAAAATCACATATAACTTCCCTTTCTAATATATTTAATATAAATACATACATGCACTTTATTAGAATCCCCCCGCCCCCAAAAAAAAAAGACAAAGAAATGCACTATCTTATAATCAATACAAACTCATTTACATACAATATAGAACTTAAATACAAATACACTTCCAGGTGATTTTATGAACATAAATATAAATACATATGCTATGTTGAATATAAATACAAATACAAATACAATTAAAATATAAACTCAATTAAAAATACACTCCCAAGTGATTTTATGAACATAAATATAAATACACTTATTATATTGAATATAAATACAAATGCAACTGATACATTTTAAAAACAAACCAAATTATAAATATGCTTCCAGGTGATTTTATGAATATAAATATAAATACATCTATTTTACTGAATATAAATACAAGTACAACTGTGTAACACCCTCATGAAATGACGAAAATATCCCTAGAATGGACCTTATGCGTAATGTGTCTTCCAATACTCCATTTGCAAATCCGAGACTGAATTTGCGATCAGTGCGAAAAATTGAGTCGGAAAAATGGTCTCGACTCGACAAAAACTCAAAAAAACACAAATTATTATTTCTCAAAAATTTCGGAAACAGTGAGGTTTTCGCGTTCGCTCCTCGACGCGGAAAGAACGCGAAACCACACTTGTGATTTTTCTCAATTTGACGAAAAGCTGGAATTTTCGAAAAAATACAGAAATAACACTTGTGCGTGTTGCACACTAGAGTATTTTAGGGGCAGTTTTACTCTTTTAATGGGGAGGGGCAATTCTAGCTTTTTCCATACCTTATATCCTAAATTAATCCATTTTTAAGCCTTAATTAGTTCTTAAAACGTATTCTTACTCTATTTTTCTCTAAAAAAACAACAAACTCTTCCCAGAACTTCAAGCGTAGAGATTCAAGAACAATTAGGGCGTTCAAGATAATTTTTTCAATTCCTCAAGAACTCATTCCAAGGTATGTAAGGCCGCTCTAAAATCATTAGTTTAGAATATTTTAGAAAAGTATAACCTAGTTTTCATTCTAGAAGTTTCAAGTTTGGATTGAAATTATGTTCTTGAAAAAGTATGTGGAAATTTAATACAGTTTCTTTACATATGCGCAAAATTATTGAAGAATATTATAATTCTTGGTCCCTATATGATCTCATTTAAAGAATTGTTATCAAAGTGATATTTATTTATGATCAAGATTTATATTTAATGAGTTTTCTTGAAAATCTTGGTATTATCTCAAGAAAAGAGAAGCTTAGTTTGAACCAAGTTAAAGAATGATTTTCTTGGTATCTTAGTTGAGTAATTTAGCATGATCTAAAGTACATGAATGATATAGTTTCAGTAAAGATAAAGATTTCAGTTGAGAAAGCTTAGTAGAAAAGTTGGGTTAAGTTTTCGAGAAACTAGATTTCAAGAAGTTATATTTCTTTAAGTATGAGCTAAGTAAAAACATTTTGGGAGTAGTATTGAGCACCGATATGAGTGAGAGTAGAATAAATTACTCACACTCATAAACTATGTAGCCAACATAGGATAGGAGTGTACTATAGTACCTTCCTCTTTAGCCACTGAGATGGCTCAGATTTGGGATGGATCCACTCCTCTAGCACTTCGTCCTCTACCCCGACAAAGTACGGGACGGCTCTGACAGCGTGGGCAAGACATTGTATCACTACGAAACTCATAGTGATGGTTGTCGGTTAGAGAAACTCCCCAACCTAACAAAATTATGTTTTACTTACTATTTTCAGCATATTATTTTTAGCATGTTATTTTCAGCATACCGACCTGGATGATTATTGCTCACTAACTATGATTCATGATTATGTTTTGAGAAGCATTTATGATATACTATTTAAATATTTTGGTCATCTTACATGTCATACATACCACGTACTGATGTTCTTGGGACATGCATCATTTTATGATGCAGATGCAGGCGACCGAGTTTCTTAGCAGTCGCTCCATTGTTGTTACATTTATAATATATATAGAGGGAGAGAGAGATTACATATATAATTCACTTTTAATACATAGTACAGTTACTACAAATGATAAATATTTTCTAAATATGATATACCTAGATAATAAATTAAAATATATTTAAAAACAGTAAATATTTATAAAAGAAACTCAAAAAAGTAATTATCCTACATATAGCTATGAACTACACTCTTTATTAAATCATCTGAAATTCCAAGTCAAATTAAAA
>JAOTQR010000011.1:17951095-17968356 GCA_025774065.1 Solanum ossicruentum | reverse complement strand
TTTTATAATAAGATATTTTATATAAATGAGTTATTTTCGTATACTTGTAAGTACTTCATTATGAAAAATATTATTATAATAAATTTATTTTGATGGTTCAAAGTTAAGTTGAGGTGTGATAATTTATGTAACTAGATCGTGGTGCTACGAATTTCATACCAAGGGAGAAGGCCAAAGTGTTCAGTTGACTGTGACTCGACTAAAGCAAGTGGACTTTCAAGACTTTGTAATTCTCATAGAATTCTCAAATTTTCCGTTCTCATACGTATGATATGTGAAATATTTTAAGAAAAGAGATGATTAAAAATGTGAATGTGAGTTGACGTGTTATTATGGTACTTAAATTGATAAATATGGTGAAGTGATGAGAATTCTATATTTTTGAAATATATTGTTATGGCTGAAAATATTAAGTGAATGTGTTTGTAGAATGCATATCATCTTTATTTCATGACATGCATATTTGCATTGATTCCGAATATTGACAAAAAAAAATATTGGGACTGAGGTTTCTACCGGTCGTGATGCTGAGGTAACATGCCGACGAATATACTGTGATGCTGAGGTAATATGTCGGCGAATATACTGTGATGCCGATGTAATATGCGGCAAATATACTGTGATGCCAAGGTAAATAGCCGGCGATGAGGTGATGTCATAATTGCATAATGCATTGCATATCACTCTTGCATACCATTGCATAACATGGTGTTATCATTATGATAGATTGTGCCTTTAACTTGTGTTTTGAAAAGTGTGATATGATGAAATACTACCTTTATTATGTATTATGTGTTGCTGGATTGGAACAACTTTTCGTGCAGGTTGTAGTCTTGAATGTCTACTGGGACGAAGGGAGTTTGTGTATTCTATTAGACTTCCTTGTGTTGCTAGTTTACTTGCTCAGGTACCGCGTGGTATTTGGTACTTACCCCTTGCTTCTACACTCGTGTAGGTGGTGATCTCGGGCAGTGAATAGTAATTTCTTAAAGCATTGAAGATTCTCAAGAGACATAGAGAGGTAGTTGTTGTCATCTGGCTGACTCTTTTGTTTCTATTTCTTCTGTATTTGTTCTATTTGAGAAGAAGGACAGTTTGGACATGTATTTTCTTTGTTTTATTTTCTGTACTTTTAGTGGCTTGTACACGTGACAACCAATCCTTGGGCGGGATTTAAGTTTATGGAATTTCTCGGTTTTAATTTTTACTCTAGTTAAATGCTTCCGCAAATTATATTTATTATCCCTTGAATTAATGCTGGCTTGCTATGATGGGTTTTGAGCAAGTGCCATCACGCCAAATATTGGGTCATGACACCTACCCACCGGGTCTCTTGCACACACGTTATATTAATATCTCTCCTCTTAAGACACTTCACTAGCTCTATGGATTTCCCTGTAAGCGATCCTATATTTCACGATCCGACCCTTAACTTGAATAACCCAGTGCCTCCCTTACCACCCCTACCCCTTAACCCAGTCTGCGACCGAAGACATGACCCTAGATCACCATGAGATCCCAATGCCAGTAACTAAGAACTAAAAAAGCTCTCTAAACCAAAAAAACCAAAACAATACAAGTACAACAGCAAAACAATCTAGCGAGTATACAACAAAACAGTAAACAAGAAGGAACTACCAACAGGAAGATACTCAAAAACAATATGCTATACAACCCACAATCAATAGGTAATCAGCAATATCTAGAATATGTAACTACCCAACAGTATACTCACGGTATATAACAAATAGCCCACAATCACAATAAGAACACATAAGATTAATACAGAAAGTACCAGGCAACAAGGAAATATCAAGCAACTAGAAATCATAATATATAACAATAACTGAAACAAGAGCTACAAATATAACAGTGATTCAAACAAGAAATACATATAGAAATAAAAAGCAAGATATGTCGATGAAAAGCAAGAATTTCAATAGCAAGAATCATAGAATACTTAATAATCAATAATATACTCAAAACTCAAAACAAGATCAGTAAGCAATTTTATTGCAGTCAAGAAAGTAGTGAACAGACAAGAGTTTGGAGGATATCACCTGGAAGCTGCAGGAAAATGTGACTAGAACTTACGTTGAAAACTGTTTCTCACGGAAACTCACGTCGGGAACTCGCCGGGAAACTCTTATTCCAACTCTAATTTTCTGGTTCATTAATATATATATATATATAAAAATATATATGTGCGCAAAACTATTGCAAAAATACCTTTAGGGATATATTTGAAATTTTTCGAAGGTAAATTAAAAAAAAAGTATGGGAGAAATTAAAAAAAAAATGTGTTGAGGACGTAGAGGAAGTATTTAGCGCCATTCCAATTGGTTCTATTTAAATGATGATTTTTCCTTGTCCACCCATTTCACTTCCAAAGTATCTCAACTTTTTTGATAAATGGGACGATGAGCGTCAGGCCCCTACTCCACACAAAATCAAAAAATGCAGATTCATCATACTCAAACCCTAATTTCTTCCCCTAAACCCTTCAATTTAATTCCTTTTTCAGCTAAGAAAATCCCCAAATTGAATGGTAATTTCATGTTGTTTTACTTAAAAATTTGTTCTTTATATTAATAATTTGTTAATTCCTCTGTTTCCTCCGCAGTTGCAGCTTTGGGTAGTCGTTTATTGAAAGCAAATCACAGTTTGCGGAGCAAGAACGGCAATGTGATATGCTCAGCTGCTGATTGGAGTTTTGATAGTGATGCGAAACGGAAAAGGTTCCTGCACTATACATATACTTAATTGAGACATTGATAATTTAGGAATGTATCTCCATTGTTCGAGTCTATATAATCAGAAGTAATTTAGATTTATTCGATCTAGGATGAGTTGTCATACTAATGTGGGATAGTCTCCTGGTGTATTTGAAATGTAATGTAAAAGGTGAAAAAGGATATTTAGTATCACCTTACATTTAATTTGATAACAATAGAAGCACCCAAGGATGTGGCTTAGTGATTATGAAGTGGGTTCAGAACCATGAGGTCGTAGGTCAAGATCCTAGCAGAGTCAATAAAATACTAGGTGATTTCTTCCGGATGTTCTAACCTTGGTGGATAGAGTTATCTGAAGCTAGTGTGAGGTGGAAGGTATCTTGTGGAATATAGTTGAGGTGCGTAAGATATGGCCAGGACGTCCCGGTTATTCCAAAAAAAAAAAAGAGTTGATAACAATAGAAAGATTCTACATTTCTCTTTTGTCTTGAAGCATGCACTGTTGTATAATTATCTTGAATCTTAGGATCTTAATGAGTCTTGCATCGGTTATCTTTAGCTTGAAAATTCTAGATTGTGATACTCCTCTCCACATATCTAGTGTAGAATTTGCTTTCCTTTGCTATTTGTTTATTTTTTGTATGGGGATGCCTATTTATGAATGTTTGCAATGAAAGATGAGGATAATTAAAATGAAAGCCTTGGATACGATGCATTCTGTGTTCACACAGGTCCAGGGAAGAGTTACACCCTAGGGGTTCTAATGTAGGTAACCTATCCAGATACAAGTATTTGTGGCTAATTCCGCAACTCAAGCCCGTTATGTATAGGTCCACTAAGAAAATTTACTCATTGCTCGTAGGCTCCTCTTCCAAAGATGAGGATAATTATAAGAGAATTTTCATTAGAGAGGAACTTTCAGGAATTCTTGTTATCCTGGGTATGACTTAATCAACTAATCTGCAGGTAAACTTGGTAGAAATTATACATCTTTCGGCCGTATATTCCAATCCTGAATGTGGATTTTATCTTGTTATTGTTTCTTTTTTGTTTTGTTTTCCCAAATTGTTCTTGAAAAACAATACTTGCATTGTTGCTTGCAGAAAAGTAGTTGAACACGTGTGTCTTCTCAAAGGGAAGGAGGACTTATCTGAAGAACAGGAGAAAGATATGCTGGATTACCTTTATACAACACAATATCAAATGGGTGGCATTGTTTCCATCTCATTAGGTCAAAGTTACTTATTGTTTAACTTCAGCATCGATATTATAAGGGCTGAGAGTTTTTGCTTTAGTTGGGCCCAATGGAATATTACTTGAGTTCTTTAATTTGTTCTACTTATGCCTGTTAAGCACAGTGTGAGATGAGATCTATTAAAAGTACTAGGTAGAAAACAAGGGGTCCAAACTTTTTTCTTAAGGAAATTGTTATAACTTCCCAAAATCGAGTTGCGAAATGAAGAAAAGAAGGAAAATCAAATATCCACTTTATTCCTGAGCAAATACAGAAGTACTGCATATTTTCTTGAAGACATTCTTTATGTAATTTGATTTAAATTGTTTAGGTTAAATCCCTATGCTTCTCATCCTGAATATTCTAAAGCTTGTTTTACTCTCAGAGAAGCTTCAATTCGGTCTTCCTTTCAAGTTTGTTATGCATGAAGTCGGGAAATGATGCCTTTTGTGGTATCTATTTTGTAAAAGTTTGTTTAATATTTTATTTCCTGCTATAGGACGTGTCTCTGGTGAGAATGATGATAAATATAGCCACGCTATCTACATGCGCTTTCAAAGAAAGGAGGATCTATCGAAGTTTTATGAGAATAAATTCTTTTTGGATGTCCTCAGGGACCATGTCGTGCCTTACTGCCATGTATGCCCTAACATGTAAAGAACAAACTCCTCTGTGCCATTTGATTTGTATGCTTTAGGTGCATTGCAGATGAAATCCATGTCCTGAAGCTTTTCAGTTTTACATGTTGACAGGAGATTATCAATGTCGACTTTGAGTCCAAAGTAGAAGATGACATGTTGTCAATATTTCGAAAAGGGGAGGTTGGTACATATCCATTTATTTGAATCTCGCTGGATGTTTGAATTTTGTAGTTCGAGATGTTATTCCTTTTGGCCATTCAATTGATTTATTTTCTGATATACTTAAATGTGGGATGGGCCAATCACCAGACTTCTTCTGAAATAGGTCAATTGTTGATCCCCCAACAGTGAAGCTTAATCCTTATGCCTATAGTTTTTCATTCTTTAGTGTCTATTACGTGGTGGTTCTCAAATTTGACAAGAGAGCTTTCTCAAACAATCCGACCTATCTTTCTATTGCCCGTCTTTTAGTAGTGTTAATTTGCTAGCAACCATTAGTGCATGGGTAGGTTTTTGGTATCAAATGAGACATTTATAGTCTTTGGGTGACAGGAGTTCAACTATGGTGTGGAGCTCGTACTTCTCATAGCATTTGGTAAGAGTTATTTGGATGGTCCTGCTGAAGATGCTTTGCTCACTTTGTCAAAGCTGACAATGGATTTCCCATCTTTGATCGTTCAGGCTACTATCGGTATTCCTGGAATACTTTACGGATGACGTTCTTATCTGTAGATTTTCCCAAATTGACATGCCTTTTTTTCTTGTTTGGTTAGAAGTCATATGGAAGCATATTTTTGAAATTATAGTTGGAGTCTGAAATACTTAATAAACTAATGGGATTTTATTAATCCATTTACATTCGATTATTCCGTCACTGATCAAATCAGCATTTCCTGTCCTCTTTCTTTACTTGTTCCCCTGGTGCTATTTTCTCTGCCAGTTCGCCATCACCTCATTAGAATTAGTTCTCATTTTCAGGTTCAAATGTTAATATTTCCAGTGTGGAATATACTCACGGTGTAGTAATACGGTTTCGCTCTAGTGAGTTCTCATCTTTTTCCTTTAACTTGCAGTTTGAAATATTTCCAACATCTAACTGTGTATTTGTTAATCAGTGGAGGCCTTCCAGATGTTCATGAACAGTTCAGAATATAAAAATGTAAGTGCGCTCAATCTATGGCAGGTTTTCCAATCTTGGAATCACTATCATGGTACATTATTTATCAGTTGTCACAATACATATGCCAACGGATCTCTAACTTAGTTGTTCTTTAGAAGATAAGTCGAGATTATCTTTTAGAGATTTAACGTACAAGATTCTTCTGTGTATATTTATGTTTAAAGCCTCTTTAACGTTCAGGTTATAAGATAGATTAAGTTTGAAAATAACACTTCCTATAACATGGCTTGATTTACTTTCATTATTATAACATGCCGAAATTATTGGTTTAATGATATTGAAGTACTGAAGGAAGCTAGAAGTAGCTTTGGCATAAATTTCATAACTTGATGAATCTAGTTGCCAAAATCTGAATGCTTTGTTTATTGAAAGCAGATGTGGAGATCTAAATTTCAGCCAATTGTCCAAAAACATCTTTCTGTTCATTTTTCCATTGATCCAGTGGGCACAGAGCTCATGTAGCAAAAATTTCATCCCATTGTTGGTTCCTTATGCTCCTTCGAATTGAGTTACATAAAAGCATTTAAACATTTTTTCCCTTTATATTGACCAACCACGGTGGCTTTGAGATGCCTTTGTTACATTGCCTTTGGATGCCTCTTCCAGAATCAGCAGGTTAGCGTCTAAATCACTAATTATTTAAGTTGTGTTCTGTTCAGCTTTGCCTCATCAAGTACATTATTTAGTGATTGTGTAGTCTCTTTTATGTGTTTTGCATTAGGTTTCTGGTTTAACTGAACTGGAATTAATCTCATCCAGTTAGTAATACACTGGAATACAACATCCATAGTTGCGTGACATACATGCTATGTATACAGTAGTATAAATTCAATGGCGTGTACAATCTTGTGGTTGTTAGGTTCCAGTTACTTGAAGATCTTGTGGGAAAGCAAAATGAGTTGACTGATTCAGACCTTCTACTAAAGATTTTTTTTCCAGAACGTTGGATATAAGCCTTGTTGAAAACCCATCCTTTTAGTTTTTATCCAGGAGCACACTAGCAAAACCATGTAGCTGACTTTTGATTTCGAGGGTCGAAGAAGCCATTTTTTGAGATCTATTAAATAATTTTGCATCTTTTGTGTGTTTCTCATGGCAGACAATTCTCACAGGATGGGGAGAATTTAATCTTTTGATTGCCTCATATCAAGATTGTCATCCATCTCAGAGTTCACCTCAAAATACTTAAAAATGAAATGTTGGACTGCTTGGAGAACTTATTTAGAATGTTCTTCTGCTGTGAATGTAATATAGTACACATCATTGAAAAAAAATTGTATCATAGTATATCCGAATGGATTGAAAAGCTAACTGGTTTCTCCACCAGTAAGGCTATTATTGCTTAAATATTTATTTGCCAGGCTTAGATTGAAATTAAGGAAGAAAAAATTAGCTTATGGGATGCTTTTGAATCTAGGTAGTTGACTTCTTTGAATCAGCTGCAGTTTTGTTTTGAATGGACATACTTGAATCGAAGTCGGTGAGTGATCCTAAATGTGATTGGTTATTAGCTACTCTCTTTGTTCGATTGGTTTCTCTTACTTTCCTTTTTAATCCCTTTCAAAAGACTGTCTCTTGCCTTTTTGGGCAACTCTTTAGGTTCAACTTTCCATATGTCATGTTTAAGACTATGAAATTAAAAAACATTTTGGTACATTCTACATATCTTTAGTTTAAGGCCACAGGATAAAAGTCAAACCAAACAAACAAATCAATAGAGGGACTACTATATTATAAGTTTATCTTTTGACATGTTTCTCAGTAGCCTTTTCTTGTTATCTTAAATTGTATAAGTTACATAAGATATATATTTTTAAAGATCACATGTTGCAGCTATTGAATTACTTGATAACTGGATCAAGAAACCCTGTACATTTGATTAATGAATACATAAAACTTAAAAAACAGAAAGGCAAAAGCAAGGACAAGAAATGAAATATAATTCTCTATACAGTAATACTTGGAACATTCCAAGTAACAGAAGACTTCCTCTTTTGAACTGAATGTCTACTAGAAACAACCTTTCTACCCCACAGAGGTAGGTAGAGGTACGGTTCGTGTACATCCTACCCTTCTTAGATCCCACTTCCGGGATTATACGGAGTATGTCATTGTTGTGTGTAACATAAGACTTTCCATTACTAGTGACTACTGTGTCCTAATTACAGTTGTGACTCCCCACAGTACAATTGAAAAGGAGAAAAACATGTATGACACAACTGCAAAAACCTGTGATTTGGGAGAGCACAAGTGAAGAAAACAATCAAATCAATTCAGTTGTGTAAAGGGTTTGGTCCTCCTGGAACAGCGTGATTCGAAACTCTATAGCTTTGTTCAATATCTCCATTTCTTGATGCTTTAGGATCTGTTGAAAAACTGGAACCAGACTCTGTTTTGAATCTTTGTTTTGTGATTTTTTGGGTGTTGTAGCAGCTTGAGAATTGGCCTACAATGAGGATCACCATGATTAGTAGTAAAAATGGAACAGAGGGATACTGAGCTTTCATGACTATATGATGATCAGAAGTAGAAGAAGATTTAGAAAATGATATTATTCAATTGTTGCAAAGATTGATGAGTTGTCTTATTAATATGCATTGAAAAACATATGGTGCAGACAATAGCTTGAATAAAAAAATACACTAGCTAATCTTGGCCTTGTGTAAAATGACATGTGTACCCTTAAAAAAGTTTCATTATTAATGGTCAACAGTTTAATGCACCTGGTTAAACAGTTCATCTTGCTGTGTAAATACAAAAAAGGGGTTCAATTTATAATCTTGTGTAAAGTAGTAGGACCTTTGAGTCAGAATTTCGAAGGAAGGGTGGAATGACAACAGACGTTTATTACCTATCTCAATTGTATATTAATACATTATTTGGATAGTCAATATAGTATTTTATGGATGTCCTAACTATGCAAATTGCAAATTCTATTGCCAAGAAAAATAAAATTGTCCAATTAATATTATAACTAGGCTTGGTGAATTTTGTAATTTGAAAGCTAATATTCTTTTTTGGGAAATGGTATTTAATCCATTTCAGTATAAAGCATATGCAGAATTTTTTGTGTGATTTTTTTTTTGAAAGAAAAATATTTCATAATTAATAACATACTAGTGAAATCCTACGAGAGGGTCTGAAGAGAGTAGGATATATGCTAACTTTATCTTTACCTTTGTAGGGCAAAAAGTAGGAGTGGTGAAATTAAATCCAATTTGTCCAATCCATTGAAGTTTGGGTGAGTTACATTTATTAGCTCAACTCATATCAACTCAACTCATTTCAACCCATTTAAAATTGGATCGATATACAACTCGAATTGACTTGAGAGAGATTTTGTCAAAATATTTTCAAATATTTTTTTTAATTTGATATGTTTTATATAACTATAATTAAAAATATATAATTTAATTAAGTACTAAACTATTGAAAAAGAATTCTTAAATAAAATAAGTAAAATTTAGTAAAAGTTGGGTCGAGTTGGGTATTAACCCGTTCTATAACTCATTAATCAACTCATTTAGATCCATATAAATTCGGTGAGTTGGATCTTGACCCGTTTGTTGTCTTGACGTATTATAATCCGCTCAAATTTGATCCAACCCGCCAATTGCCATCCCTAGTGGAAGGTTAAAAAAAATTGGCTCCACCACAGGAAACAAAATTATAAGAAAAATGTAGAAACAAAATAGCAAGATATAAACAACAAATAACACCTATAGAAGAATAAGAAACTATAACAACACCAACAAGGGCTTCTAAAAGATAGGATGTACACAGATCGGAGAAGGATCCTCTCCATTTCTTCTCTCTTCATTTTTTTCAAGTTTTCAATCTTGTGATGATTGACACATGACATAAGTTAAATTTAATGCTTAAGATTTAATTGATCAAATACATCTCTAACATAGTTTGGTGAAATTTTATCCATTAAATCTAACTTATGCCATGTGTCAACCATCAAGATAGGGATTTGGAGAAAAATGGAAAGAGATGAAATAGAGAGGAGCCTCCTTCGTTTGTCATTTCTGATCCTGCTTCACCTTAATTGTTATTTGAACAAGTAAAAGTTCTATCTTGATTCGAGTGGGGATAACATTTCTCTTATGCATGTCCATGGAGTTTTGAAAAATTTGAATATCTTAGAGATAGATAGAGTGGTAGGAATTTCTCGAACGAACCACACTCCTTTGTATATGTCAGGAGTCCATTGATGAGAAAGGATTGAGGAAAGCTTGAGTCCAATTCCTCTGTAATGAATAAATAGATCCTAGAAGCTAAAAAAAAACTATCCTAAGCAATTGCAATAATCTGATTGATTGATATTCCTGATATAGTAGATGCTACCCAACATACCATCGTACTCAATCCGATTACAAAACAAAGAATTTACTGATGCAAGTTCTTCCCTTCTAAATTAGGTAGATTCATATTTGAGATTTATGGACACTATCTAATAGTAAGAAGTCATAAGAAAATCCTTTTAATATACATTCGAACCATTGATGGTCATATTTCTCTTTATCAGAAAATCAAGAAGCTATATAGGGGTTTTCTCAAGCCTATTCATATGGTGCTGAATTCTATGATATCATGGGACTTCGGAGCTCTCTGAGTCAGCTAGGTCCATAGTTCTAAAGTTTATACGCAAATCAAGATTTCAAAAGTAGAACCTCGTATTTCTTCTAGAGAATGTCCTAATTGTTCCAGAGCAATTAGAAAAAGATCCTTTAACTAGAAAGAATTCGGTTAAGATGTAGGATACTTATCTAGAAGTTTTTAGTATAAATTTTATTATTGTTGTTATTGACATGTAGAACGGGACTCTATCTTTATTCTCGTCTCATTAATCAGTTCTTCAAAAGATCTATCAGACAATGGAGTGAATGATTTGATTACTATACTCCCGTAATATGAGTTACTAACCCTTGATCACTTACACTGCCCCAAACATCTAACTGCATTTTCTAACTGAAATGAAATATTACTATCGAAATGAAATTGTACATCCAAAACAGTCCTAAGAAGACATGATCCCACGTTGATACTTGGCATGTACTACCTCTTCCAAGTCCATCACAAGGAAAATGAAAATCAAAATTTGCTTTATCCGATATCAAACGAGAGTACTACGAGCTAATAGAACACTTTTCAAGAGTAAAAGAAAGAATGCATGCATAGAGATTTGCTCTGTCGGAGATTTGAGAATCTATGAAAGGACATCTAATGCTAAAGTTACGACCTTACCCATACCTCAAAAAAGTTGTTTTTTATTGATACTTGTGTAAAACTACCTAATTACTAAATAATATTACCAATAATGAGAAGAGGAAAGGAGGAGGCTAGCCTCCTATATCAAGACACTTGGTATTCTAATTTTTGACTTTTGTGCCTACCCAGAGTTATATTATCAGTAAGCTGAAGCTTTTAAAAATACATATACAAGTTTAATTATATGAATTTTATCAAAAGGAGCAGGATATTTATTGCTTGTTTGAGAAGACTAAACATCCATATGAAAACAACATTTCATTTTCAATTTTTGTTACTTCTCTAACATGACATCACCTTTGAGCCCATTGGGCCCTTCTTTATAGTCCAATTGTCAAAATTAATTCGATTTCAGGGCCCACTTAAGTAAACTCAGAATACCGTAAGGTTCGGATTTTTCAAGAGAGACAAATTTAAAATTTATTTAATAATACTTGAGTTCATAATAAGTTATTTATAGATATTTAGTAAATTTTAATAAGTATCATGATCTAGTGAGATTTTACCGAGTATGTTGTTATTATCATGATCTAGTCAGAATCTATTTAAATTTTGTGAAATGGTAAGTTCGTATGCTACATCCACCACTAGAGCGGCAATTGGGCTGATTGAGTCAAATTTGAGCAGGCTATAATGAACCAAGATAACAAACTAGTGAAGACCCAATTCAACTCAAATTTGCTTGGGTAAAAATGGATTGAGTAACCGATTATAGAGCGGGTCAAGACCCAACCTGACCCAACTTTTACTAAGTTTTAATTACTTTATTTGCCCTTTTTCAATATTTTTGTACTTAAGTAAATTATATATTTTTTTTATTTTGACTATATAAAACATATCAATTTTTTTTTAAAAAAAAACATTTTAAAAATATTTTGACAAGATCTCTCTCAAGTCAATTCGAGTTGAATATCAATCCAATTTTAAATAGATTGAGATAATAAATAAGCGGGTTATTAACCCATCCAAACTTCAATAAATTAAGCGGATTGAGTTTAATTTTGCCACTCTTATGGACCGCTACTGCTCCAAACAGGAAAAGAAGAAGACTGATGAGTTGCCTCATATTTTTGGATCAGGTATTCATTTAAATGATACAAATCTGTCAAGAAGATTTAACACATTCACAAGAATCAAGATGTCTAAATTTGTCATGAATTAGGTCTTTGCTGGAGAGGTTTACAGGCAGTTCATTCAGCACTCCAATATTTACATTTCATTTTCCAAAAAGTTAAAGCAAATACAAGTCCTGATAATGTTGTTTCCTGATCTGTGTTGGAGAAGCTGTATAGCTTGAGCCAAATCAATGCATGTTCTGTCCATCATGTGTAAATTGCAGAAAACAGTGGATGTTACAACTCTCCTATGACATAATAATCTCTTTTGACGTAGAACTAGAAAGAACCCCGAGCTACTTCCGTATCCGGATGCCAGCGATGTCTTTCAATCCCATCTTTAGAGCTGTTCTACGGAATAGAGAAGGAGGCTTTTGCAAACCAATAGACTCACTAAACTGGTTAGCTAACTCGACAAGTGTTGTCTTGTCTCTGCCTATTTCCCTTACAGAGTTGTAATAACCAAGCCAAGCGTGATAAGCTGCTTCTTTGACACTAGTATCCAGCTTTTCCATTGCTTTTTCCATCTACAAATGTCATATCATCAAAAATCTAATTGCTAACAAATGATTTCCAGCAGTAAATGAAACAATTAGTTTCCAGTGGGTGGGCTGGGCCGGGCATGGGATCACTCCAGACAGGGTGTACAATCTACAGCAGGAGTACTAAACATACTCCAAACAAAATGTTGTGACATCCTCCTTCAGTTTGTCAGTGATGACAGGTGGAAGTGATTAAGAGACTTGGAAAATGATTCATCTACAACACCAACTTAAAGTGGCCACGCCCAATCGTGCAAGAAATAAAGTGCTTTATAATCACAATTAACTGAAACCGAACATAAATGGTAATGGCTTGAAATAAAATCAAGTTTCTCAAACATCCCCTCATCCAAGAAAAATTACCTCTTAGATGTCCAGCATCGTAATCCGATATCTTATTATAATCCTCTCTACCAAGTGAATTTCCTTTATATTCCTAAGATAAATGGGGAGCATTTTGTGTTCTACGGCCTATAGTGAATAGAAAAAAGAATTGAGAGGACTAAGCAGCTAACCTTGACTTTAACATGAGGATCAAGATGTGGAACTGGCCAGCTTTCCATGGGGAGGTCTTTTATGTCATCCAAGAAATATTGTTCCCAAGGTGCAAGCAACAGGATTCCTTCTCCTCCTTTGCCTTCTCGCCCAGTTCTTCCAAGCCGGTGTATATACTGCTCCCGATCAACAGGAAGACCAACCTGAAAAACAGAGAAATTCCATGTAAGGGATAGAGGAAGGAGAAGGAAACAGCCCCACAAAAACGAAAACAAACTGAGTTCCCACATAATGCACACTCCTTGATAATCAGACCACCAAATTGATCATCGGTTTTGCAAATAGGAGAAAACACTTTAGATGAGAAATGATGTGAATAGTGACACTAATAATTTTAAGGACGACAAAATTTGGAGGAAAGAGCCTAAATAACCTGAGCCTTTGGGGTTATGCATTGGTTGATTACTTCAGGTTTGGGCAAGAAATTTTGATGAAACAACCTCCTTCAATGAAACTGTTAATTTTTTCTTTTTCTTTTTCCTTTTCCTTTTAAGAGAAGGTCATGTTAGGAAGATAGTGATCCCAAAATTCTTTCATGCTATCACATTACGCTGCATTCTTCATTAACAATGTTCATCATTCCCAAGAGAACTCTTCCAGTTCCAAGTACAAGAAGTTTTAGCTTTTTACAGGAAACAAACTATTTAAAAGAAGTGTCAAAGATGACATTTAAATTTCAAGAAATATCAATGCATATTATAAGCTCTCTGAATTGCCATATATACCTGAATTACAAGTGTAACATCAGGATAATTCATCCCTCGAGCTGACACATCAGAGGTAATAAGGATTACACGTTTCGTTTCCTTGAATTCATCAGAGATTCGAGTACGATAAAGTTGAGGTTTTCTGGAATGGATCTCTCTCACATTCATTTTCATCTCACGGAAAAGGGCAAACATGAGGGATGTCATCATAGCTGTGGTACAAAAAACAATGACCTGTATGACATTCAAAGTTCAAAGAAAATCAAAATAGATATGAGAAATAAACATCACAACCAAGAAAGCAGATGGTATTATGAAAAGCTTCAAAAGTGTAAATAAGTTCTAACATTAAGATCTGATTACCTTGTAATCAGGCACTTCTGAGATATGGCTCGACAAAAGATGGTGCACAATTTGAAAATGTTGTTCATGCGGTGCAACGAGATAAAACTGCTTAACCTGCTTATGAGCCCATTCATTTGGGATAAGTATTACAGAACTAAAAAATATAACCACATTGCAAATAAAGAAATTACACGGAATCCAGAAAATACAGTCTGATTTCTGTGAAGAAGCAGGAACCTATTCTGCATCTTTGATGGAAACCAAAATGGACGCATACCTTTGGATTCGTTTCCAGTCCAAGCCCCACTGTATCAACATAGTCATATTCTCTTTTCAGAACAAGTTGAGATATGCGACGGACCTGCATTTTCATAACATTTCTTTCAGCCAGCAGGAAGTTTACAAGTTCTAACACATCAGAACAACGTAAGCTCTTGGATAACTGCACAGTTGGGGCTGGCTTCTCTGATTGCAGCAATCGCTCTATTCCCTTGAGTAGGGAAGACTTCGCACCAGTCTAATTATGGTGGCATTGCACCAGATTGCACTCACTTCGACTATCTAGTGGACAGCCTCTTATAGTCCACACTCAACCTTTTACAATATTAAAAGGAGGAAATGAGGAAAATACTAACCTCCTTTGGGACAGTAGCTGTGAAGAGTAAGGACTGCCTTCGCCGAGGCAAGCAATCAACAAGCTTCTCTATGTCTTTCCGGAACCCAAGGTCCAGTAAGTGGTCAGCTTCATCAAGTATTAACATCTTCAATCCCATTATTCGTGTAGAGAAGCCAGACTTGTTCTCAATGTGATCTAATAATCTACCAGGTGTCGCAACTATAATCTACAGAAACAACATAAGCAACAATGAACTTTGAGGCAGCTAAATACCAGCGTTATCGAAAGCGAAAAACACAAAAAGGCTAAGGTTCATTGGGGCTTTAAGCACAAATAAAGTGTGGGCTTTAATGAGAAAAGGTGCAAAGGGAGAAAACAATATAAATATATATATGTTTAATCCAATACTACTAATTATAAACATGAATGACAAATACATGACCAAAGAATTGTTTAGTGTCAATTCTTCAGAAGAGGCTCATTGGCAAGGAAAAGTTTGCCTTAGAACCTTTGTGACGGCACCGAAGGGCACATAAAGTGAGGCGAAGCACTCAACATGTTTTGAACTTCGATTCAGGGCTTAAGCGCGCCTTTGATACACTGCTAAATACACAATAAAACACAGAAACATGCACAAACTCCTTGAGAAGTCAGCTAAAAAATAGAGAAAAGAAACATTCAAAAAGCTTTAGAAGGTTTGAACCTGAAATATAAATATTACTGCAAGAAAAATAGATTTTGAGTTGGTAGTAAGATTCTCACTTAGGTTGAAACATGCCCTAAATTCAATTGTGAGAATTGCGCTTTTGATTATCTAGCCCTATTGTCGCATGGAGGAAAATTTTGTTTAAAGACCAATAGCTTCTTGGAATTAATGTGAATTGGTAGAGAAAAGCAGATGAGAGAAACAAAAGCTTCATAAATGTGATACCAACTAGTGAGATTTATACATGGTTGTGTTCATACATTTACATTGGATATGGTGATGATTTGACTACATCTATGAACAAGAATAATAGATTGAGTGGGTATTAGACTTGATTTAATTTTATGTCATACACACCCACCCACCCCACGCACATATATATAGTTATGGAAAGTATAAGAATGCTTTATTATTACACGAGATATCTTATACAACAACATGCCCCAGTGTAGTCCCACCAAGGGAGGTCTGGGGAGGATAGGGTGAATGCATACCTCACCCCTACCTGACAATAGAAAGGCTGTTTAGGATAGACCTCAGCTCAAGAAAAACAGTCCACAACAATCTCGAAAAAAAATTGATAATAACAAAATAGAAACTACAACAAAACAACACACTAATTATGTACAAGAAACATCATATAGTAACATAAACAGACATCAAGAGCAATACTACGTCTAGTAATATAAACAGACAGCATGACAACGCACGACTGCCTACTAATATTCTATCGTAATTTATGTCCTCCACACCTCTTATCTGAGGCCGTGTGCTTGGTAGGTTGACCTATCTAATCACCTCTTTCCAATACTTCTTCGATCTACCTCTACCTCTTATGAAACATCTACGGCCTACCTCTCACACCTCCGCACTGTGATATCCATGCATCTCCTTTTCACACGAGATATCTTATAAATAAAATTCTGAGTCTTGATAAAGAATTACATGTTATTAAGTTTGAGTTCAATAACTTCAATTAATATATATTTATGTATGTGGTGATATACATTTATTAGCCGTATTCTAGAAGCCATATCCGCAATTGGGTCCATGCCCTGGATCCTAACACTGGTACTAACAGCTTGACAATCCAGCTAGGCACAGCCAGGTCAAGCAGCTGTATGTTCTAGTCAAAGGGCAGGTCCAGGCCAAGTTTGGCAACACTGATACTAAGATGCCACCCATATCCTGACTGCCTAGTCTCAGTCTCTAAACCTCATAGTAGGGATGGCAATGGAACGGGTGCGGGGCAGGTTGAGCTCAACTCGCAAATTTTTTTAAACCGCCCCGCCCCGCCCCGCATGATTTTTTTTGTTTATTTTCAACCCACCCCGCTTAAAGTTTAAAGTTCTTTCATTTTTTAATTGAGTTTAATTTTTTTTGGCTAATTAACATCTCAACAACTAATTAACTATTTTTAGTTGACATTTTAACAATTGTTTCTTAAACGTTAATTAAAAGTTTCTTATTAACATTTTAACAACTAACAATTTATCAACGTGTATAGTTTAAATTTTATAAAAAAAAATTAAAATCAATGTTTAATATAAAAAGTTTATATCTTTAATTTTTACTAATTAGAAAAATTTTATTTCTTCGAATTCCTATTTG
>JAOTQR010000011.1:17924099-17940375 GCA_025774065.1 Solanum ossicruentum | reverse complement strand
GCACTATCAAAGTTTAAGGTCCAATTTAAAAAAGTATGCCAAGTTCAGGGTCATGTTTGTGTATTATGCCTTTTATAATTGGCTTTATTTTGTGTAAATCCTTCATATATATATATATATATATTTCGTAATGATTGTATGTATGTATAAATTTTTTATTTGAATTGGATAAATTAAAAGGAAAACTAGACAAACTAAACGCAATGTGAAACTATTTACTCAAATGGATACAATCCAAACTATTTATCCTTAATGGATCCATGATCTAATCTATTTACCTTCTTACCCTACTTCCCCCTTGTTTATTTTGCCCATGACATTAGCATGATCCATCCTCTGTGATATTCCGACAATATATTAATATTATACCAATATCATATAGGATTAAGCTTAATCTTCTATGATACTCTGTCGACATATTGATATCATATATGATTGAACTCTTTTTTATATGAAAAAATAAAAAGTAATAAAAATAAAAATATTAAACTTTATATTAGTAGAAAATATATTCTTTTGTGATACTCCGTCGATATATTGATATCATATCAGTATCATATAGAATTGAACTCTTTTTTTAAAAAAATAATAATACACAATTACGAGAAGATTATTAAAGTCATAGTCTTTTCTATTAAATTCAAAACTAGTAGAAAACATATTCTCTTGATACTATATCGATATATTGATACCATAATGGTATCATATGGGTCTAAACTTAATCTTCTGTGGTACTCCATCGGTATATTAATACCATATCAGTATCATATAAAAATGAGTTGAATCCTGTGTAATACTCTATCAATATACTGATATCTTATCGATATTATATGTGAACGTAAATAATTCATTTCAAAAGGGACATAAATTTAAGTTTTTCAAAATTAAATAAGCAAATTAATCATATTGGGCGGTGCGCTGCGCTGCATGGACTTTCTGGTTTCTCAAAGAAATCAAAAAATATACAAAGCCTATGGTTTTGAGAGTCCTAAAAAAAGTAAAAATCATCATCTAGCAAGGGAACGTGTTAACCCTCATCAACACTGTGTAATATTAAGCTTAGGTTTAGAAATTTTTGTTTTTAGATAACGAGAAAAACTCACATATGCTATTTTTTAGGTACGCACGAAAGGGGTAACCTGCATTATACAAACTCTGTGCAACAAGCTTGATCCAGAAAATTTTGCCTCTCTTTCGAAGTACTAATAACTTTGATTTAAATTTATATTCGTGTTTAAAACTCTAATAATTACTAAGAACCCGATAATTGTCTAAATATAGAATATAAAATTCATACACTTAAAATTCTGATTTCGTCCGATGAAGCATGTTTTACTTTGTAACCTATTATGACTCTTCTCTTTCTTTGTTTTTCTGTCAGTACAATTTTACTTCTAAACTTTAGGCATAAACTTAAGTGATCACTAAAGGATGTGAAGTATCGAACGAGCTTATTGAATTCAATTTCTTTCTCAATTAGATGTTTCGATTTCATATTTTGGATAAAAAAATTTATTAGGGAGCACTTTTCTGCAATAAACTTTATTATAGGCGGAGCCAAAATTTTGCCGAGAGAATTCAATATATAAAAATGTAAACACACAAAGAAGTCAAAGGGAGTTCATTTATCATTTACTATGCAAAGAATAAAAATTTAATCATGTATAAATAGTGTGAATTTCTATCAAAGAGAATGCAAATGAACCACCTCGACCGTACCTAGCTTCACCTAACTTGATTCAAATTAATAAGACAACATCACATGAGAAATAATAATAATAAGTTCTGTTCAACATGAATTAGTTGGCAAATGGCAATGTGAGTCAAATCCATTTTTCAACAAGTTATATACGTAGCATTATTTTTGTTTAGAACATACATATTGTCCTCATGGCATGCAATTTATAATATTGGTGACAAATTTTTGGACCAAACTCATATATATATATATATACCTTTTCTCTCTCAATAAAAAATGTTACAGGATCATACATTTCTGATTTGCTGATCTGTGACATGTCAATGATTAATTATGGCAAGTGCCAATTCATTGTCATAAACCTTCCAATTTGCCAACTCTATAGTACTTATTCCATGAATGAATATATATGATTAATTCGTAGTTGGGACATTTGGAGTTTACGGTGTAAATGCTATTATCTGCATGTCACTTAGAAGATCGATAATTATAAATAAAGACTAAAATGAATTCTACATAAATTAAAGCACATTACAATAACAACAACATATTCAGTGGAATCCCACAAGTGGGGTGTAGGAAGGGTAGAATGTACGCAGACCTTACCACTACCTCATAGAAGTAGAGAGGCTATTTTCTGGGGGACCCTCGTCTCAAAAACCCATAAGCAGAATAAACTAGATATGACAAAAAGAAAAGGAAGAGAATAGAAAGGGCGACTAAAAACAAAAAGCACAGTATGTAAATACGATAAATTTAACACACATACGAAAGATAATGACAAACATGATATAAAATATGACTATTCCTTCTACCCCACTATATCCCAAGGCCAGACATCCACCTAACCTACCAATCAATTAGCCTGCTACTCTAATTCGCGACCTCCACTGCTTTCTATCTAAGGTCATGTCCTCGGTGAGATCAAGTTTCACCATATCTTGTATGATCACCTACCCCCAATACTTCTTCGGTCTACCTCTACCCCTCCGTGTAACTCCCAAAACCAACCTCTCGCACCTCCTAACAGGAGCATCGATACTCCTTTATGCATGTCCAAACCAGCGCAGTCTCGCTTCCCTCATCTTATCAGCTACCGGGGCCACCTCTAGCTTCTTCCGAATGGTCTCATTCCTAATCTTATCACTCCTGGTGTGACCACACATCCACCTCAACATCCTCATCTCTACGATATGCATCTTCTAGACATGTGCATTTTTTATTGGCCAACACTCCATCCCATACAACAGAGATGGTCTAACCACCATTCTGTAAAACTTACCTTTGAGTTTAGGTGGTATCTTCTTGTCACACAATAGTCCCGAGACAAGCCTCCATTTAGTCCATGCTGCCCCAATACAATATGTGACATCATCATCGATTCGCCACTTCTCTAGATGATGGATCCCAGATACTTAAAGTTTTCCCTCTTGGGGATAGGATGAGTGGCAAGCCTCACGTCAATGTTTGCTTCATTCCTCGCAACACTGAATTTACACTCCAAGTATTCTATTTTGGTCCTGCTCAATTTGAATCCTTTGGACTCCAAGGCGTGTCTCCACGCTTCCAACCTATCATTAACTTTAGTCCGAGTCTCATCAATTAGTACTATGTCATCTGCAAATAACATACACCATGGAACCTCCTCCTGGATAGATCACGTCAACTCATCTATCACCAAGGCAAACAGGAAAGGGCTCAACACAGATGCTTGATGGAGTCTCATCTCAATAGAAAAATACTCAGAGTCTCCTCCTACCGTTCCTACCCGAGTTTTGGCTTCATCATAAATATCCTTTATCGCCCTAATATATGCCATATAACACTTTTCACCTCTAAACACCTCCAAAATACATCCCTTGGAACTTTATCATAGGCTTTCTCGAGATCAATAAACACCATATGAAGGTCCTTCTTTCTTTCCCTATATATCTCCACTAATCTCCGAGCAAGATGAATAGCTTCAGCAGTCGACCGTCCCGGCATGAATCCAAACTGATTCTCCGAAATAGACACTACTCTTCTTACCCTCATCTCCACCACTCTCTCCCAGATCTTCATAGTGTGACTTAGCAACTTGATACCCCTGTAATTGTTACAATTTTGAATATCCCCCTTGTTCTTATACAAAGGAACTATTGTATTCCTCTTCCATTCATCTGGCATCTTGGCCGTCTTCATAATAGCATTGAACAGTCTAGTCAACCACTCTATGCCACCTTGACCATGCTCTTTCAAAAATCTACCGGAATCTCGTCAGGTTCGATCGCTCTCCTTCTTTTCATCCTACTAATAAACCTTCTAACCTCCTCAACTCTGAACCGCCTGCAATAACCAAAATCTCGATGACTTTCGGAGTATGTCCTTATCCAACTCAATATCTTTATCCCCTTTTTTATTTAAGAGTTTATGAAAGTACGCTTGCCACCTTAGTTTAATGGAAGTGTCATCCACTAACACGTCACTTTCCTCATCCTTGATGCACTTCATTTGGTCCAAGTCGTGAGCTTTCCTTTCCCTCTCTTTAGCGAGCCTATACAATCTCTTGTCCCCACCTT
The DNA here is from genome assembly GCA_025774065.1 of Solanum ossicruentum. Lineage (NCBI taxonomy): Eukaryota > Viridiplantae > Streptophyta > Magnoliopsida > Solanales > Solanaceae > Solanum > Solanum ossicruentum. Next base: position 17,936,118 of record JAOTQR010000011.1, on the reverse strand, counting down.
TACCACTTAGCTCCTCATATAGTCGCTCAAGTGCTGCTGTCTTAACACTCGTCTCCGTCATCTTTGCTTCTGACTTAGCCGTCTTATATATTTCCTTAAGCATTCACTTTTCATCTTCATCCCTACACTCCTACCACTTTGTGTAAGCAATCTTATTATCTTTCACTTTGCCCTGAACTTCATTGTTCCACCACCAATCGCCCTGATATCCACCAAAGACCTCTCTTGAAATCCCTAGCACCTTGGTAGCTACCTTTCTAATACAACCAGCAATAGTGTTCCACATATTGTTCACATTTCCGCCACTACTCCAAACCTTTATGTTTCTCACTTTTCTTCAATCTCTCGAGAAAGGGTAGGAGTAAGGCACCCCCTTCTAATCCTCGATCGGGCATAAATAACCTTCTTCTTCTTTTCTCTTTTGATCTCTAAATCTATCACTGGAAGCCTATGTTGAGTGAAAATATTTTCACTCGGAATAACCTTGCAATTCTTACATAGACTTTTATCGTCCTTCTGGAGAAATAAGTAATCTATCTGGGTCTTAGCTACCGTATTACGAAAGGTAATCAGGTGGTTTTCCCTCTTCGGGAAGCATGAGTTAGCAATAATTAACTCAAAGGCGTTGGCAAAATCTAAGAGAGATGTCCCACCTCTATTTCTCTCCCCAAAACCAACACCTCCATGAACACAATCAAAACCACTAGCGGTTGCTTCGATATGCCTATTAAAGTCACATCCAATGAAGATTTTTTCTATCTCTAGTATGCCTCGACAACCTCATCCAAATATTCCCAAAATATCCTTTTGGCTTCCTCATCTAGGCCTACTTGGGGCGCATAAGCAATAACTACGTTCACCATATGTCTACCAACCTCGAGTTTAAATAAACATCATCCTATCATTAACTCTCCTGACATCTACCACATAATCCCTAAGATTCTCGTCTACTAGGATACCCACACCATTTCTGTCCCTAGAACCACCAGAGTACCATAACTTATATCCGTCCACGTCTCGAGCCTTGGTACCTACCCACCTGGTCTTCTAAACACACACAATATTAATATGTCTCCTCCTAAGACACTTCACTAGCTCTATGGATTTCCCTGTAAGTGATCCTATATTCCACGACCCTACCCTTAAGTTGAATAACCCAGTGCCTCCCTTATCACCCCTACCCCTAACCCCTGATCCTAATCGATGACATGACCTTACTCCACCATGAGATCATGATGCCGGTAACTAAGAGCTAAAAACTCTTTAAGCTACAAAAATCCAAGAAAATATAAGTAAAACAGTAAAACAACAAGAAACCTACCAACAACAGGGAGATACCCACAAATAATATGTTATACAACCCACAATCAATATGTAATCAACAATATCTAGTAATATGTAACAACTACTCAACAATCTGTATACAACACTATACTCACGATATATAACAAACAATCCATAATCACGATAAGAACAGATAAGATATATGCAGAAAGTACCAGGCAGCAAGGAAACAGCAAGCAACTAAAAATACAAATATATAACAATAATCGGAATAAGAGCTACAAATATATAACAATGCTCCGAACAAAAAATACAAATAAAGAAACAGTGAATCTGAGCAAAACAAGACATTTAAACAAGGAAAGAAAGATATTGATATTTGTAATTTGTATATACTATAATTAACCTCATTGAAATGTTTTTATAGTATCAAAAAATAACTTCTAAGAGTCTCATAATAAATTTTCTTTTCTCTTGGAAAGTGTTCTATTTTTAGTTTTATATTCACTTCATCCACTTTTGTTTATCCTTAATGAACTTTGTATTTTCTTTAAGAAGATAATAAATAAAGTGAATGTTTTATTATTAGGTATATTATTGAGGTTATATATATTTTACACACACATCTACCAATTAGTAAATAATTTTTTAAGTTTTTAATTCTTTTTGAATTATCTTATTTTCTTTTTCTTGTCTTTAAATTAAGTAAATACACGTAATTTTTTTTCAAAAAAATCTTGTATTGAACTTTTTAAAAATAAATTCCCTTCATTCATTGTCTTTTCGCTTTTATTTTTCTATTGATTTTATTTACTCTTTTTTATTTTCTTTGTCTTTTCTTTTGATTTGATTTCAAATTTAATTCCAATAGCTTGTTTTCAAAATAAGGCCACTTATCTTGCATGGTAGCATCGCCCTAGCAGGATTCGTCCCGTTGTGATGGGTTGTACGAAAATAAAAACTTCATAACTTACATTTTAAGTCCCCGTTTTGCAACAAATTCTCAAAGCATAATGTTCAATAACTTACTCTTTACGACAAGATCAATTTCAAGAGGTTCCACTTGCCCAAATTTAGTTTCATAAAGCTACAGACTTCTTGTTGTCTTGTCTATCCGCTCAAAAGATCAAACTCAAAATTAAATCTCCAATCCATTATTGGATTACTCAGACCTCACTTGACTTAGATTTCGTCCAAATTCCGCCTAGGACAAAATTTTCAAATCACTAGTCGAAAGTTTTCTGAAGCAAATTCTTTGTCCCTTTGACCTATCTATTATGACAGGGACAAGTTGTTACAATAAGCTAATTAGTAGCTTTTAATTCAGCAATTGGTTTATAATGAAGTGACTATTTTATATTTGTCAATTTCAGTTAGGATTTTTAGAGACTATTCCACCCTAGACTGTAGTTCATATCTATATAAATGATATATACTCTCTTGAAAATGCATTTCAAAAATCTATAAATTCATGAAGTATTCATAAAAAGATCAAAATCGTGAGTATCCCACAGACTCTTGAGTGTTCATAAAGAGATTGAGAACTCGAATATTCTATAATATCTTAGAATATAAATATATCAAACTTTTCTTGATAAGCAAATACTTTAAAAAGATTCACAAATCCTCCATACATCATGAAGATCAAGTACCTAGCTAGTTTGAAAAATACGTCATCAACGTCTTGTCGAATCACAGATAAATCTTAAGGGAGATAAGAATCGAAAGATAAACAGATTTGTACGCATTATTTTATTAATAAAATTATGTTTCCTTATATTTTATTTGTAATTGCAATTTAGTTTCTATCACTTTTAAAATTTGTTATTTACAAATTTTGACATGCCCAGTAAAACCAACAGACCTAGCCTTTATTAACGGCTCTAGAAGAAATCCTAATAAAATGTGTTTTACTTATTGACAAGCCTTACGAGCTGCATATCCAAATTAAATTTCAATATGATATCAAACATCATTTACAAAAATTTCTACTTAATATTTACAACATATGTCGAATTAAACCATAAACAGTCACAAGAGCCATCACAAGTGAATGATCAACATGAGGCTCCACCACTAGACTTAATACATCATCCCCAAACTTAACTGATGATGATGATTGCTTTTGCTTTACCTGAAAAAAAAAATCACCCATAATATTAAAACAAATTCCACTTAAAAAATTGTGGGAAAACATAATTATGTATATAAAATTGTCTCTCTTTAATATCTTATAAAATTACACACACTCAAATATTGTACCTTAACTGATAAAAATTCTGAATTCGTCACATAATGAAATTACCAAAAATAAATTACAAACCTCAGCAATAAGTCTGTTTTCTTTGTTGATAATCTTGAAGCCTAGTTTTCCTTTTAAAGCAATAATCCTATAGCTGTTTGTATCACATCCAAAAATAACATCATACTTTAAGTCTCCAATGAATAAATTTCCATTTCTTTTCACTTGAAAAAATGGAATCTCCTCATCCATCTTATAGCCATCCCAATGTTCAAAAAGTGGCAATTTCTGAAAAAAATAATAATAAATCATTCAATTAGTAAACAAAAAATTAGAGGCATATGACTAAATTAGAATTTTAAGTTTTTAAATGACGTAGTTCATCAGAGTGATTTTCATCGTCTTACCTTTTTACGAAGAGAAAAGAGTATTGTTCCTTGAAGATCCATGAGATGAACTTGTTTGCTACATTTTTTGTTATAATTGTCGATTCTATATACAAGTTGACCTTTTGAATCAAAAACAGCACATCCATTTCCATGGAATACTAGTGATTTCATCCATAAAGTAAATGTTTCTCTTTTTGTTGTCACATATTTGCTTATACAATTAGAAGAACAAGAAGAAGAAGCAGAAGATGATGATGTTTGAGGATAAATTCTTGCCATTGAGGAAAGCTTTAGAGAGAATACAAATTGAGTTTGTGATACAAGACACCTTTAAAGAGACTTCAATATATCTATGTATATATATATTGAGTATTTCAAGAAATGTAGTTGAAAAAGTACTACTTTTGATATACCCCACTTAAAAGTGAATAACATTTAAGGATTTTTTCCAAAAAAATTTATTGGTATTCCCCACTTAATAACATTTAAGGATTTTTTCCAAAAAATTTTATTGGTACACCCCACTTAAAAGTGAATAACGTTTTTTCAAAAAATAAAATTGGGGATGAGGAATTATAAGGTGTGAAATCAAATTCTTATCATTAATGTGAAAGTTTAAATAGTCATTCAAGGTATTAATGGCAATTACTCTCTTTAGTCCCTTTTATATGTTATTTTTTGTGATTACACTTGCACTAAGAAAAAAATAATTTTACTATTTTGCCCTTATTTAATGTACATTAATTATTTTTTTAATTCTTTTAATTCGTCAAATATATCTTTTCGAAGTTCATTAACTATCAAGGGTAAAATAGGAAGAATGGTGTCACTTATACATTGATTTTGTGAACATATATTAAAAACCATCTAACTATAGTAAGAACATGTAAAAAAGGTTGGAAGGAGTATTATGATAAAATTCAAATTTAAAATGTATGTTTTTATGGAAGAAAATATTTTATTTGTAAATTTAAATATTCATGATTTTTCGGTCTAGAAAATAATCAACAGCATCCTTATTTATAACAGTATGAAATCTATTTTGATTCAAAGCAAGAAACCTATTTATATTCCTATATGAATTTGAAAAAAAAATCCTAAATAGACATAAATTAAATAAATATCAAAACCTAAACAAATTTAATTTCATATAAGTATGAATTCTTACTTTCAACAATGTAAATTATTAGTTTCTCTATTAATTTGTGCAAAGTCCACAAACTAAAACCAAACCTCTTTTTTTTAATTAGAAAAAGCTCTCCATCTTCTTTCTTTGATGAATTAATTATTATTATTATTAGTATTATGTATTTCTTTGTTCAATAAGGGTGGCCTCCTAGAAAGATAATATGGAAAATGATATAGTGATCACGTTTAATAAAAGCACACCTTTATTTATTGTCATTCATTATGTTGGCCATTCAGGCTTCGAGACAATAATAATTATTGTGAAATAAGTATACTATATTTGGTCAAACCCCACGCCCATTTTTTATATTTCTTTCGTTCACTTTTATTTGTTATTATTTTATTTATTAAAATCAAATATATAAATTTTGATCGACATTTTCAAATATATTTTTTTTATCATATCAATATGAGAAGGATTGCAACTTATATAATTTTTCGCATAATTTTCAGCCACTAAATTTTTTATTTCAAATATTTAATTTATCTACTTCAATTTAGCTTTCAAATTTAATCAAATTAGCCTTGAAAATCATAGCAATGGTAAGTAAAAGTCAATTAAGGAAGTATAGTTTATCTTTTCATGGTACTCTTTTTGTTTGTTGTTAATGGTGGAAAAATAATAAGCTCAGCGTAGTCATCAATGATAATATATAGTTTTAAAAGCGTCCATGTCCCAATAAAAAGAAACATTTATTTGTTACTTTATCATGCACCTTGTCCATTACTTTTGTTTGGATGGATATTATGTATGTTTACTACTATATTATATTATATCAGGTTGTATTGTATTATTTTAGTAAATAAAGTATTTAGATAGATCTTATTATTTTTGTCGTTATATAATATCATATATTAATAATTCAAATAATAAATCTATAAGAAATTGTATGATACAAGTTATATATAATTACTATAAAAAAAGTAGGGTAAATGATAAAATAAAATTATTAAGAAATTATTAATGACAAATAAGAAGGAAATATTAAAATAATGATATGATCATACCAAATCGGTTGTTAAATAAAATGAATCTTTTTTGTTATTATCTAACGATAGATTTAAACGATACGATATAATAAAATGAATGTAAACTTTCGATAGTTGTAAATGCTTTTCTTAAAAACGATAAAAACCCTACATAGCCACTTAACCAAACAGATTAGTAATACAATTTTATATTCTACTACAAGAAATTGCAATCTTTTTACTATTATGAAAACTAAATCTACCATTTTACAGGAATCTAAGTTATCTATATCGCATTTTATATTTTATATTTTTATTTGAATTAGACGTCTCAATATGCAAAAGTTATTAAGATCATATATCCAACCAAGCTTGGTTGGCCCAATGGTTAGCTCACTAGGTCATTTAAGCAAGTGTTAGGGGTTAGATTCTCGTCTTGTGCATGCAGTAATCAATTGGCCAGTGGCAAACCCTTAGAGGATTAGTCCTTGACCTGACGGGCTGGGGATACATTGGGAAACAAAAAAAAAAGACCATATATCCAAGATTATGTTTTAAATTAAAAACATGCATATAGATTCAAGTACTCAACATTTCAACAATTATTTGAAATCATGTGTTTCTTAGCATGTACGTTTACTTTAATTTGTACCATTTTCATAAATACTTTGGGACGTAATTAACGGAAAAGTTATAAAAGGGCAACAATGTCACTAGGCAAAAGTTAGAAAAAAGAAATTGTCCAATTTGAAAAATGAAGAAATTTCTAGAAGGATCATTTTTCCCTTAAATGAATCTTATGAATTCGATCCTATTAAAGTTTTGTCAGATATGTCATGGAAATTTGGTTGGTTTGAAAATTCTAATTAAGGAAATTATTGATATGCTAATAGAAAAAGATAATTAGGGATTTAGTGAAATTCTTTTTGATGAATTTAGCTATGAGTTGTGGATCATAATATTGAATTGGATGTATGAGATAAGGAAAGACGGAATTAGAAATGAAGAAATCCGAAACAAGGTGTCTAGGAAGTTGCGTTGGTAGAGTACAAGACAGAGAAAATAAGACTGAGATGGTTCAAGCATGTGAAGAGCAGATGCACGAGTGCTCTAGTAGAAATATGAGAGTTGACTATGAATAATAACAGGATAGATAGAAATAAACTGAAAAAGTATAGAAATGAGCTGATTAGACATGAAGCATGTTTAACTTACTGAAAATATAACTTTAGATATACAAGAGGTTGTAAGGGACACGAATTAGGATGATGGACTAGCAGGTAGGGAGATTGGTTTCGCTTAACCTTACTCCTATAATTTTTTTGTAATTAAATTTCAGTTACTATCTGTTGCTTCTTGTATTTTAATTATTGTATTTTTTGTTATAGTTAATATTCATAATATTTTGCCATACTTTTTGTGAATAGTATTTTATTGTAGTTTCTTATTTTTATTATTTTCTTTTTTCAAACTTCTTTCAACTAAAAAAATTGGAGTTGAGGGTCAATTAAAAAAGGCTCCTCCACCTTTTAGGTATGGCTAATGCATGTAACACATACCCTTTTGCTCTTTTGCTCACAAAAGGGGTAAGGAAGGTTTGTTTTTGTCTTTCATTATGTTTAATTTGTCCCTATCAATGCTATGGTTGGGAGACATTATTGTTTTCTATTTAAATAGCTAACCCCACTTTTTTCACTTTGTGTACATAGTACTCTTCTTGTGTACTTACTTTTGTACACAAATTGATTTAGTTTGTAACTTTGGTTTTTTTTATTAGTATTAGTATATTAAAATAAAAGGAACATTAAAAAATATCTTAATGAACTTAAAAGTTGCTTTTAAGTAAATAATATAAATTTCACTTGTTTAGAGTTTAATTACGTCGCTTTAATTTAATTTTTGAAATTTTCATTTGTATGACATTTCATTCACCAGATACATATATCAAGCACACTCAGATACATTTATCTCAAATACATGAGGATCAAATTAGGTGTAATTTATTTCAGATACATTGTATTCAAGTATGATTCACATGTATATAAAATATGTTATATCTCGCTTGTCTCTCTCTCTATATGTCTGTGTTTCAAAATATGTTTATTATTTCATATACATGTTGTATCTGAGATACATTGACTTTCTCGCTTGCCTCTTTTCTATCTTACTCTCCTCTCTCTGCCTATATGTTTGCATTTTAGGATGCATCTGGTATCAAAGATATTAATACATTTATCGAACTCAAAATTTAAAGGAATAGTATATCCAATATGAAATCTAAATATGAAATTATTAATTAGTGAAACAATATATAGATTGTAATTATTCAAACTGTGGAGTGAATTAGTATATATTATAGGAATAATTGGTAATTGATTAGGTACATTTTCTTTTTAAGTTTTTCTCTTTGGTTCTTTGGAATGTTTAGCAAAATTTAGAGTAACTTTTAGGTTAAGTATTTTTAAACCAAAAATAATAAGTAGGGAATTACCCAAGTTACTGCTTTTCACTTATTTTAACTTAGTTAACAATTGTTTTTACTTTGATTAATCTATTAATTTTTTTTATCATAAATAATTATTTTAATATAAATTAAATTTCAACACCTATATATGGTATATAGCACTATGAAGGGATTAGTGACAAGTAGATTTCCTTACAATATCACATTAAATTATTTCCTAGTTGAATCACTCTGCTTTCCTACTCCAATAATCCCTCATTTTTATCTTATATAAAAAACAAAAAGTATATATAATTACCCTATTTTTTTCCTTCATAAACTGAACTTCCTACTATTTTGCAAATATAAACCACTACTAGAAATAAGAATTTTTCCTTTCAGGCATCAATGAGAAATTTGTGTAATAAAATATGATTTTTCTATTTATTTTCATCAAACCAGCTCACTAAAAACACTCATAGTAAAAAACAAATTCTTACCAAAATACTAGGAAGCTTTTCTAACTTTTAATTTATTTTTTGTATGTTATTTTTTTTCTTGACAATTCAATTAAAATATCAGTGAGAATAGTCGTTAAACATTTTTAATAGGAAATTTGAGTGGAAAATAATAATTCATTATTCTCAATTTGATTGAAATCTTGTTCAAATTCTATCGTCTGTTTTTTAAAAAAAATTGGGGGTAGGGGAAGGGGAAAATGAGAGGGGATTACAAACTGGGGAATCAAACCCTCACCAACAAAGATGGGACTTCAGGTAGTTAACTAACTGAACTACTAAAATTCTGCATCGTAGAATTTTCACTTTCTTCTAACAAGTATTTATGATTAAAGGATGGACTCATCAAGATTAAGAAATCTATATATATTGTAACACAAATAATGTAGCTCAATAATACACTCCAAAAAATAAATCTCAAATATTGGGAGTCAATTGTGTTGACTTTCTACAATACTTCACTTTCATGCTTTTATTCATTTGTTTTTGTTTAGTCTTCACGCTATTTTGTGTTCACAACACGATTTCCTCGAGGACATATAAATATAAAGAAAAAAAAGGGGAATAATATATAAAAGAGTGTTTATGGGCTAAGCTATTTTTAGTTTATTTTATGTGTTTTGTAATATCAAATGAATATTTTATTCACTATATGAATATTCACGTCATTAATAAAAGATATAAGTTTCCATCTTATAATATCTTCTCGATTTTCCTTTCTCCCACCTTCAATTAATTTAAGGTGGAGAATCGAACTCTCATCAATAAAGTAATAGTTTAAGTAGCAAACCAATCATGTTACTGAGATTTCCCCTTTCGTTAGTATAGTTCCAATTAAACTTGTTTTTAATTGTAAAAACAAAATAATTACTTATCATTTTATTAAGTTATTTAGGTAGGAGCACACCATGCAGGAATTGGTTATTAATATATATTCATGGGATTAATGTCTTAGCATGGTGAATGTAGTTCTGTATATGTACGTTCAATAATTACGGGGTCGGAATTATTTTCACTCAAGAGTGGTCGGATAAGCATCATTCGTCGAATTTTTTTTTTGAATATATAGGTTAAATATAAGTATTTTAATATATATATCAATTGTTGAACATCCTTGATACAAAAATCACACATTCATATTCTAAAAGTATGAACACCCTTAACGAAAATATTGGCTCCGTTACTGCGTTTAAACATGCATATCATTCATAAAATTATGAGAAAGATTCTTAATTAATGTGCTAACAGAATACTAAACCATTATTTAATCAGTATTGTTTAGTCATTATTGTAACGAATTATATCCGCATTTCAAATTACGTGGTCATTATTACAATACCAAAAGTAGAATTTTCGCCATGGATCAGTTAAAAATTTATGTTATTAAATATGATTTTTTTGCTCAATTCTCACTAAACCAACTTACTAAGAAAACATATGATGAAAAACAAATTAAATTCTCGTTGAAATAGTTAGAAGCTTTTGAAATTTTACCAATTCAATTAAAATTTCTGTGGAAATAGTCACTAAATATTTTTCAGTGAGAAATTAAACTTTAATGTAAAAATAGGAATTTATTAATAAGCTCTATAACTAATGGTGTGATTAGTAGCGTGTAGTTAGCTTAATTTTAATTCAATTCATTCACTTATCATGGTGAATCAATGAAGATTCCCAAAAATGGCTCTATTCTTCCCAAAAAGGTTTTATTCCTTAAAAAAGTAAAACTTTTAACCCTAATTAATTGTTAACCTTTTTCCTTAGGAGGAGATCGTAGGTCAAAATCTTGATGTTCGATCTTTAAATCTAAGGTGTTTAGATAATGATTTTTGCACCTGCTGTCCCTTTACCTTACATTTCATTTTGTCATATCTAGTCTTTCTGCTTATGGGTTTTGAACTGAGGGTTTTAGGAAACAGTCTCTCTACTTCTATGAGGTAGCGGTAAATTCTGCATACAATCTACCCTCCCCAGAACCCACTTATGGGATATTACTGGGTATGTTGTTGTTGTTGTTGTTGTTTAGATAATGATTTTACTTTAATTAGTACTCCCTCTATCTCAATTTAATTGAATTTTTGAGGTTTTATTCAATGTTCAAAATAGTTGAATTGTTCAAAGTTCAAGAAGAATATTTGAAATTTTTTTCATATTTGCCCTTTCATTTGTTGAAGTATTATATTTTCTAGAAGATAGATTACACTACATATTTATGATTTTACAAACGGCAATAGTGGAAAGTACAGTGTAAATTTTTTCTCTGAATGCTTTTGTTAATATATGTGTATTATCTCACAAATTCAACTAATATGAGACAGAAAGAGTATAATATATCTTGATTATTTTTGAAATGACATCTAACCACAGATTCATGAGATTGAGTAGAAAAATTGATGGAAATTTGACCTAACATCCTACAAAAGGGATCGTATTGAATGAATTCACTTAGTAAATGGACTCTACTCGAGATTCTAAGCATAGTTTCAAAAGTCTTTTGAAAATCACTTCTTTATTCTAGATGTTAGGTTATTTATTTATCTGTGATTGTTTCGAGTAGAGGATTGACTTTTGTGGAGACTTTAACTTATATATATATTATTTTTTCTTTTCAACAATCATAATTTAACATGTTTAGAATTACTCTGAAATAACAGTGCGTGCTAGATAGGTCGTTACGCATATTGTTTTCGAGATATTATTTTTATGTCATATCTTCTTAATAATTGAGCCATATATTATATGATTTTACCGTAAGTATTTTTGTTGCTATAAGATATTTTGATTTTATCTATCTATTCTTTTTCTTCTGTCATGCAAATATTTTTCAATTATTAGTTATAAATGCACACATCATTTATTTGTCTGAATTAGCTTTGTAAAAGTTTTGTAAGTCGTTTATGTTCGTATCTATTAGGGGTGTACATGGTGCGGATTGGTGCGGATTTTTTAAAAACCAAACCAAACCATTAAATGCGGTTTTTTTAAT
>JAOTQR010000011.1:17897036-17913299 GCA_025774065.1 Solanum ossicruentum | reverse complement strand
TCATTTAATCACTAAATAGTTGTCAAAATTATGTGGGGGAAAGGGCATAAAATCAGTTGGTGCGGTATGGTATGGTAATGACATTAAAATCTCAAGTTCAATTTATAATTAAATTCTAAATTTTAAAAATAGTTTATAACTTATTTTCCAGCTCCATTTTTATAATTTTAATAAATTGTTAGTTTATCTCCTTTACAAAATGTATAATCAAACATATAACCTTATTTTTAACTCCGGAAAATGCACAAGTACCTCGTAGATTATAATTAAAATTTCAAAAACGTACTTAAACTTTAATTTAGTCCTATTATCCCCTTTATCCCCTTAAACTTATTTTTTTCATAATTAAATACCCCTTATTTGTCTACTTAACACGCCTAACCAGCTAAATTATATTGTGTATGGTACACGCAGGGACCTCACTTGCCATGTAGGCAAATAGGGGTATTAAATTACGAAAAAATAAGTTCAAGGGGGTAATAGAACTAAATTAAAATTTAAGTGTATCTCTGGAATTTTGATTATTATTATTAATAAATTAACATTTTGAATGATCTCTATAATAAAATTAAAAGAATCATCTAAATGAATATAATTGGTGTAAGAATAAAGCAAAGATTTGACCCTCTTGCATGAACACACTTTGCACAGATATTGCACAATACTGCACAGTCAAAAAAAATGAGTACTATTTATTATTTCGTTATATACGTATGCAATGTAAATATTTAATCAAGTTTTGAAAGAAAAAAAACTAGAAGATCGGAATTTATTAGTTGAAGCAAGTAGCGGGTCGTGGCATATCACTCTCAAATTTTCTTCACTATTTTTTTTGATCTAAAAATACATTCTAACAATTTTTTTAGCTCGAACATATCCCTAAAACTGATAGATCAGATTATATAATAAAATTCAAAGACATACAATAATCATTATTTTTAAGTTTGTGTGTTATTTTTTTGTAAGCAAACTTTAGATAAATATTTTGAGTTATTAAATATTATAATTTAAAATGCATAAGTATTCCCCCAGATAATAACCAAAATCCCAGAGACATACTTAAACTTTTACTTGGTCCTATTACCCCCCGAACCTATTTTTTTCGTAATTTAATGCACCTTATTTACCCTTAACCACACGCCTAAGTTTTTGTGTATAATAAATGCATGGACCCCACATGTCACATAAGCAAATAAGAGATATTTCATTACGAAAAAATAAGTTCAAAAAAGTAATAAGACCAAGTTAAAATTTAAGTGTGTCTTTAGAATTTTGATTATAGTCTAGTAGGTTACTTGTGCATTTTTCCAACCAAAAAAGTGAATAAAATAAATAAATAAATAATGACATGATAGCAATTTGAATATTGTATAAAGTGATTATGTGTTATATAAAAACATAAAAGGTAGTTTTTGAGTTTTGAAATTCAAAATAAATAGCATATTAATTTATACTTCCACTATTCCATATTATATGAGCATCTTTGTATAAACATTTGTCTCATATTATATGGAAGTTTATTAAATTATAATAGAATTAATTATTTTTTTCATTTTACCTGAATATTAATATAATATTTAAAAATTTCAAGAGATTAATTAATTATTTTTACATTTAAATAGTAAATTATCTCAATATTTATTATATATTTTTTCTCACTTAATTTATATATTAATATATATCTACTAAATGATTCTGCACCCAGTTGACCATCCACATTGGAATATGAGGAGTTTTCAATTTATTTGATTTTTCCCCAGTCTTCCGCATAGTATTCGATTGATTAATATGAATTTGAATCACGTAAAATTTATTTAAAAAAAGATAATTTTTGATCCATAAATTTTTTAAAATTCTAACTTATAGTTGAATTTTAAATTTTTTTAAGAATTTAGAAACAAAAAACAATAGTTTATTTTAATTTTTTTACTTCAAAATTATTTATAAAATAATTTTAATTCACAAATTGGAATGTAGCTCCAATCTCAAAGATATATATTTTTTCCATTTTTTATTACTCCATAATATATCAACCCACATACCCCTTGCTCTTTTCCACTTCCTTTCCCCGCCGTTCTTTCCGTACATTTTTCCTGACAAATATTAAAAATATTTTTAAATTTATGAGAAAATACTTTCTTTACCCATCTTTATTAATTCCTTATTTTGGAATATTCAACGATACTTGTCTATTTTAAAAAATCAAGAGATAATTTTACATAAATTACTATTTTACCTTTATCATTAAAAGTAGTCATTTTTCTAGTACATTTTTTAACACATTATCTTTATTATATTCAAAAAGGTAATTTGGTAAAATTACGAAGGGAGTATTAGTTTTGTCTCCAAATTATTAATAGATTTAAAAATATCTTACAACTGAATTAATCTTAAATACATCTTTGAACTTGATATAGATTATTAATTTCATCTTTAAATTATTAATAGAATTAAAAATATTGGATGAAATTAATAATTTGTGTCCAGTTGGAAGTTATTTTTAAACAGTTGTCTCTATTTTTTCACTTCTCTGAATCTTCACTTCCAGTTAATAATTTCTCTGTTTTTACTCTCATTTTCCTCTAACAAAAACATAAAAAAATAAAATCTTTCTTTCATTCTTCTAATGAACTGTCTTTCTGTCACCAAAACTCTCTTTGAACCCAAGTCTTCTTCTTCTACTACTAGCTACTTTAGTAGGTTTCTTTCAACTTCACTCTCTATTTCCAAAATTTCCATTCTTGGGTTGTTACATACTCTTTAAGTTTCAAATTTTCCCTTGTTGGGTTGTTCATTTGTTACAAATACCCAAGAACTCTGTTTTTTCTTGATTGAACCATTTGTCCAACTTCTGTTATTTTTATGATGGGTTCTTTCTGTTTTGGGGTTCTGTAGTACATTGTTCTTTTTGTAGTAAAAATGAGAAATTGGGGTTTATTTGGAGTTTTAGTTAATGTTGGATTGGTTTTTCTGACATGTGAAGCTTTTCCATCAAATGAAGGTACGGTGACATCAAATTCAGTTTGTTCTTGTTTGTTTAGATCTTGATTTGATTGGTTTGTGAAGTTTAGTTTATGTAATTCAGGACAATGTAGGAAGTTATATGGTGTTTGTTTGGTAAATATGGTATTGTTAGTGGTGGAGTGGTCTTGTGTTTCCGATCCATTGAGATTTAACTTTGATTCATAGAAAGAAAATTTTACAGAAGTAGAAGCCCTTATGAGGTCACACAGGAAAGCGGTCAAGCGCACATTTCGGTGCATCGTCACAGTGCTTGATGATAGTTGGTCTTGACCGCATAATGATATTTGGCAGTATAAACTTTCACACATTTTTATCTTGTTGAAATGCTTGTTTTGCAACATCTAGAATTTGCCTGTTTGTTTTGAGGAATAACTTGGTTAATTCCGGATAAGGAGAGGACTTTAGGCCTTCTTTGGTTTCATTCGTCCAAGTTGACCATAGTGACATCCCATGACAGTGAAATGAATCCTTAAGCCCTTTTGAGCCTTGATCCCTTCTTTGGCAGTCTTGTAACCTTGACTCATGAATTTTTATATGATGTTTATAAATACGCGATTGGGTATTGTAAGTGACAAACTAGTCTTGCTTACCATTCAACCATTTGTTGCTCTTATTAGTAGAAAGAAGAAAAAATTATTTATAAATATATGATGGGTTGTTGTAAGTGTAGAGTGGTATTAATCCCCGATCCATTGAGATTTAGCCATTTGATTCAAAGAAAGAAAAGAAAAAGTTGTAGGGTGTTGTTTAGTAAAGATCTTGGTTTTATTATGTTTAAATACTGTATAGATGAAATGCTTAGTGTAAAGTGGTTTGTATTTCATATATATATCGGTATGCTGACTTGCAAGTAATTTGGTTTTGCACAGTTTATGCTCTAAATAGCTTCAGGGAAGCTATATATGAAGATCCACACAGGGTATTCTCAAATTGGAATGCCTCAAATTCAGATCCTTGTGGCTGGTCTGGAGTTTTTTGCTCAATGGCACGAGATCATGTCATTAAAATGTGAGAAAAATTCCTTCTGCTTATGACATTTTTCGTTTTCGTGCTATCTGTTTGTTGGATTGTTTTTTCCCAATTGGATGCGACTTATTTCTCACTTGCTTTCTATTTTAGTCATTTCTTTTTCATATCTGGTATCTTTTGCTTTTGAGGCCTGATATTTTTGAGCTGAGGGTTTTCCGGGAATAGCCTCTCTATCTCTATGAGGTAGTGGTAAGGTCTGCATACATTTTACCCTCCCCAGACCCTACTTGGGGTATTTCACTGGGTATGTTGTTGTTGGATGCGACTTATTTCATTACTTTACGATACATATTAGTAGCACAACTGAGCCTCTAATAATGTATTTACAACTTATGCTATCTCTAATTTTGCAGAAACATTTCTGGTGCTTCTTTGAAGGGTTTTCTTTCGCCAAACTTGCGTTTTATTTCTTCTTTGCAAGAACTGTAAGCTATTCCTTCCATGAAAAACTTATACATCTAAGTCTGGTGTGTAAAAGGTTTGGTAAAAGCTTAATGCTTTGTATTGGAGATATGCAGGATATTGCACGGAAATGTACTGATTGGTACAATACCGAAAGAGATTGGCTTGTTGAAAAACTTAAAGGTCTTGGATTTGGGTTCTAACCAGCTCACAGGACCAATTCCTCTCGAGCTTGGCAATTTGTCAAACATTATAAAAATGTTAGTGCAATTTTTGAGTGTTTGTTGTTGCATGTATACTTTCCTTTATGGTTTCCATAGCTCCCTTATCTCGTCTAGCTTTGTTATGTCTATGCAGAAACCTTCAATCCAATGGATTAACTGGTAAATTACCTTCTGAGCTTGGTAAATTGACATACCTTCTGGAACTTCGTCTGGACAGAAATAAGCTCAAAGGAACACTACCTGCCAGTAATGACTCAAATTTTACTACCAAGGAGTATGGGATGTAAGTCGAATATGGACAGTGCATTTTCTTCTATTCTATGCATTTTTAGTCTTTGGATTTGCTGTTACGTAGGTTTTACAGTATGAATCTCTATTAGTAGAAGATTTAATGTTGCAAGGCTTTAAAGACATGGTTCATTAGATTGTTCGATTTTGTACAACCGACATCCCAGTTTGGAATAAGATTTCTGAAGCTGGATTGATAGTCCTAAAATTGAAAGTCTAATGTTTAATCTTTTCTGTCGTCTTGATTGATATTGCTGGACTTCTGTCGACATGTATGTCTGTTGTACTTGAACTTAAATTTATTGTATCTATATTGTTCTCCTAGAAACTTCACACGTTTTGCTTCATGCATCTGCGGGGTGACTTGTGAGTGTTGTGTGGCAGGGATATGGATGAATTGGTTGATATTCTGTCAAGTATTGGTTATGTGATACCCTTAAAATCGACAACAACAATGAGTGTAATGGAATCTTAAAGAGTTCAACATGTACATTCGGAAGTCATCACTGACTTTATCGGCAATGTTCTGTATATTTTTTATGGAAAAATCAGTAAAATGCTTGCTTGAACTTCTCATTGTTCTATATAGATCCCTATAAGTTTTATCTCACAGTTGGTTTCCTAATAATTGTCTTTTATTTTTGTTTAGGTATGCCTCTGGCACCAAAGCTACTGGTCTTTGCCGTTTATCTCAACTGAGAGTTGCTGATTTCTCCTTCAACTTCTTCTTTGGTAGCATACCGAAGTGTCTGAATTACCTTTCAAAGTAAAGTTCTTAATTCCGTTCCACAAGTGTTTTTTATACACATTATCTCCACATCTGTAAGCCTGTTAAAATTTTTCATTATTTCTATTTCTGAGTGCCTGTTAACTTTTTCTTTCTATAGATCTAGCTTTCAAGGAAATTGCCTTCAAGCAAAAGATCCCCAGCAGCGTTCTACTGCTTTATGTGGTATGTTCCTACACCTTAGCAGAATCATAGAATAAGCCTTTGAATCTTTTATGCATCAAGTCATTGTGCGGAAACTAAAGCTGGTACTTTTGATTGTATATCCTAAGAGGCTTCTGCGACTAAGTTTGCCCATTTCATTAACACCTGCAGTAGAACAGATTAAGTTTAAAAGTATTAAATTGATTATTGTAACTTTTGCATTATAGGAGGCACTCCACCTGCCAAAAGCAATCCAGCACAGAGCAATAATAAGCATCAGACTGTTGAAGGAAGAGCCATACATCAGTCTTCTTCTAAACCTACCTGGCTTTTAGTGCTGGAAGTAGTAACCGGAGTTATTGCAGGTTCTCTCTTCCTTGTGGCTATTCTGGCTGCCGTTCAGAAGTGTAAGAACAAATCTTCAATTATCATCCCTTGGAAGAAATCAGCAAGTATGAAAGACCATATGGCAGTTTATGTTGGTGAGTACTGAGTACCATGCTATTTCAGTTGGCTGTTTACAGATTGCATTTTAACATGTATATAACTTGATTCTTTATTGACTTAAGTGTGCTCAGTATGAAGGAAAATGGTTTCCGTGAAAATAAACAGTTTGATATTTCCACCATAGCTTCATTAGTCTTGTATTTTTCAAACCCATTTTGAAAACGTTTTCTTGAGCCGAGTGTTAATCAAAAATCATCTCTCTATTTCCACAAAGGTAGGGGTAAGGTCTGCATACACGTCACCCTCCCTAGGACCCCACTTGTGGGATCATACAGGGTATATTGTCGTTATAGGATTACAAGTTCAGAAACTAACTAAAATTCACATTTCTATTAGTAACAAATGTTTCTTTTTTCAGATACTGAGATGCTAAAGGACGTTGTAAGATATAGCAGACAAGAACTTGAGGTAGCTTGTGAAGATTTCAGCAATATTATTGGATCCTCGCCAGACAGCTTGGTCTATAAAGGGACTGTGAAAGGCGGACCTGAAATTGCTGTAATTTCCATTTGTGTCAAAGAAGAGCACTGGACCACCTATCTAGAGCTTTATTTTCAGCAAGAGGTGAGGCCTATTATCTTTTCAAAAATATACCGAGCTACAGATGAGCTCTCGTGCACAATAAAAGTAGCAAGATGTTTAGTCTTTGCTGCAATGCTCTTACTTCTATGGCTTTACAAACTCAGGTAGCAGAATTGGCCCGAATAAATCATGAGAACACTGCAAAACTTTTAGGTTACTGCCGAGAAAGCAGTCCCTTCACAAGGATGTTGGTGTTTGAGTATGCATCTAACGGGACTTTAAATGAACACCTCCATTGTGAGTGGAATGAACTGTTTTACATATTTGTTTTCAGTATGTTTTAGCGGCTGAAATCCGAACTCTTTGAACTTATCACAGATGGAGAAGGATGCCAACTTTCTTGGACGCGGCGGATGAAAATAATTATTGGCATCGCTAAAGGACTAAAATACCTCCATTCAGAACTTGACCCGCCATTCACTATATCAGAACTGAATTCAAATGCCGTATATCTCACAGAAGATTTTTCTCCCAAGGTAAGCGGAAGATTTCTGTATCACTGCTGCAAAACCAATTCACTCTTAAACTTTCTAGGCAATCTTACTGTCAATTGAGCTAATTCATAAGACGATTTTAGTTTACTCTGCGGTTTCTGTTCGATTTGTCTCTGAACTTGCTGGCTGGTGTTGTTACCTTCTAGCTCAACCCCTTGCAGCTTTTAAGCAGTCATAAAAAGCTGATTTTCCATACCCTTTCTCTCAGTTTAATTTATCTGGTGCAGCTTGTTGATTTTGAAAGTTGGAAAACAATATTAGCCAGATCAGAAAAGAATTCTGGTGCTATCAGTAGCGAAGGAGCCACGTGTGTCCTTCCAAATTCTCTACAGAGCCGTCATCTAGACATCCAGGGTAACATCTATGCATTTGGAGTACTACTTCTAGAAATAATCAGCGGGAGACCTCCGTATTGCAAAGACAAAGGGTGCTTAGTGGATTGGGTAAGCATTTCTTTCCATGTGAGAAATTTTTGCATAGGCATAATACATACATAAACACTCAAACTTGACGTCAGTTGACAAGTAACCACTCCAACTTTGAGAGTGCATGTCTAGATGCCTCAATTTTGTCTCAATTATAAACTAAATACTCCAACTTGTCCCGGCTTTGTCTTCCGGACACTTGATGCTGACGTGACACATAAATTTTGGAGGTGTCTAGATGATCATTTTGTAAAATTAGAGTGTTCAGCCAACACAGTTGAGACAAGTTAAGGTGTCTAGAACCTGGACTTGTGCTTTATAGAGTCTCAAGCTGACTTTAATGTGGCAGGCCAAAGAATTCCTTGAATTGCCAGAGGTATTGCCATACGTTGTAGATCCCGAGTTGAAACATTTCAGATACGAAGATCTCAAAGTGATTTGTGAGGTGGTCAAGCTCTGCATCCTACCAAATTCCAGTAGCAGGACTTCGATGAAAGATTTATGTGCTATGTTGGAGAGCGACATTGACACATCCATAACTGCAGAACTCAAAGCATCGTCTTTGGCATGGGCGGAGCTTGCACTCTCATCCTAATTGCGAAAACAGTACAGCTAGCTAACTGTATACACACACACACACACACACACACATATATATATATATCATAGATGTTTAATTGTCTAGTACATTTTCCACCCCTTTAAATTGTTTGTCATTTTCTTTGTAATCTCTTGATCCATTCTCCTTTCTAATACTTGGGAGTTATGGTAAGATCATGCAAATTTTGCATGCTGGTAGAAAGATATATATATATATATATATAGGGGCGGGGGAGGGGGGGGTAGTCTTGATCCTCTGTATACAAACTGGAACTACAATGACTTAGTGCTAATAGTGAATGAAAGTCCATTTAGCAATTGTCCTTTTTCTTGGTTTTGCCTATTCCTAAATCTTAATGGTTCTTTGTACTATATTGCATGCCCTGATGTTCATTTTCGTTCGAGTCCAACTAATGGTTTCGATTTGAGTGCGACTAGTGGTTTCGATTCGAGTTTGGGATGGGGAACGGGATATACAGAGTAGGTTGCAGAGTGAGACCGAGTTCCAAGTTGAGATTTGTTAGAGATAGGTCGCTCTCTGATACTTCAGAGTACAAATCTAGCCAAAAAGGCGTGAGCAAACTCTACCCACAAGACTGATGGGGATCTCTTTAGTCTATTACCCAAATATGCGTGTCACCAGTGTCTAGCAGCCTCGCTTATTAGTTGACGGGGCTGCCAAATAGTGGTGGCGCATATTTGGGTACTAGACCAGTAAGATCCATCAAAATTTTTAATATAACGATTTTGATATGCATTTTAAAATTGATATTCGATATTTGATAATTATAGAAATATATATCAAAATATGAAATTATTTTATCTTGATTAAAATATCTTTCTTTATCTAGTTACATGATGCTTATTTTGTCTGGTTTGTATTTTGTACTCCTTTAAGAAAATCAATTTTATTTTATAAATTTAAATTAGATTGTTACAAACTGAATTTGATAATTTAGCACAGAAAATACTTTTAGTGAATGGATGATATTGAAATAAAGTTTGTTAAAATAGGACGAAATGTTTTGTTTCGGAAACTTAAGGACCACATTTAGTTTCTTCTAGGTTTCTCCCACATCGAGGCTTCAGAGAACTTTACAGCAGGATAAGAAACCCTAGCGAAGTAATGGAGTTCGTCCCTTCGGGGACATCCGATAAAATTGGAACGATACAGAGAAGATTAGCATGGCCCCTGCGCAAGGATGACACGCACAAATCGAGAAATGGTCCAAATTTTTTTGCCGGTCGCCGGCGACGATCCTCCGGTTTGCTTTTTCTTTTTCTTTTTTGTCCGTCGTCGGAGACCACTAGTTTCGTATGTTCTATTTCCCGTTTCCCCAAATTTAGCCGACGGACATAAGGCATATTGTTAGCTTATTATGCCCTAGTTTCTCTGTCAGCATGATTGGATTCGATTAGTATATTATCAACCGCTCGTATTTCCAGATTCAAAAAAATATAGTTCATTTAGCATATTGTGATTGTGTATTTGTGTTGAACTTCCTTGGTTTGGACTTAATTTGCATCTGATCTTCTTTCAGAAACACCAAATGCATGTTTTTGCTAATTAGGTTTTGCCATTTGATTGATTTATAGTTTTTTTTTGGTTGTAATTTTGTTGTAGTTGGTTACAATTACAATCATTCAGTTTAGACGACAAGTTCAGCTCCGGTCAGAGCAAATAACTCACCCTCATTGCTATGATTGCTGATGAGGTGATTCACTATTTAATCTTTCACCAGTAACCAATATTCTTTGATATCTTATCTTTCATTTGATTTGTATCGTGTTGTTTTGCTATCATATTTTCTTGCTACCATGCTTGGAGTTCTTTTCTTTTCTGTTGAACCGAGTATCTATCGGAAACAACCTCAAAGAATTCACCACAAGGAAAGAAATTGCGATAGTGTTAAGCATCCAATGTGTGAGTTTTTATTCTATTTTCCCTCTTGTTTTATGGAAGCATCCATAGCATCATTTCAGCTGCTGGTTCTCTCTGTCATGAGAATGTCAAATAACTTAGTATGTTTGTGCTTATCCGTGGTATGGTGGCCTAACTTTGAACTTGTGAAGAACCTCATCACAGGGCAAAATTAAACTTTCCTAAAAGTAAAGGTAGCTTGACATGGGTAACCTGATTGAGAAGTGGAAAATAAATTTTAATCAAAGTATGACGTAGGAAGTAAAGCTTCACAAACTATCTTTTATGTGACATTTCCACCACTTGCCTGGTATACTTGTTTTTGCAAAGTCAACCTTGAATGGTGTGTGGCCCTCGATGGGGAGTGAGCAATGGTAAAATTGTTTTCATGTGACCTATACTTCATTAGTTCGGGCTGCGGAAGCAACCACTAATGTTGACATTAGAATGGGCTGTCTACATCATACCCCTTTCCCTTGGGGTGCGGCCCTTCCTCAGACTCTGCTAATGCATGAGGCTTGCAATAGTATGCCCTGTTAGCCTCGTCTGGCATCTATAAAGCTAAATTCAGAGTCATTGCCATATAATGCGAACTTCTATGACTGCAAAAAGGAGGGATGTTTATCTAATATGAGGCTGTCCTCCACAATCGGACAATAATGAGGATGTAAATTACCTGTTAAGTGTAGCCAACAGCTTGAGAGTAGAAGTGGCTAAGAATTTGCTTTCTGCAGTCAAATCGTTTTGGTCTTTGTTTATTATTACTGACTCCAGTAAAATATTTCCAAATGTACTACCTCTAACTAATATTGTGCATTTTTGTGACAGTAATCAATTTAACATTTTTGAACTTTGATTGATTTTGTTTTCTTCATGTTCAGATTCTTGGTTGATATGTTACAATAAACCAATCCCAGGCTCCCAGCCATTCTGGAAATTCCTTCAAAGAACCATCCATATGATCCTGCTCACTACTCTGTTCTTTCACGAGTAAAGTACGTCTTCTCTACTGATTCAGTGGCATCTGATAGACGATGAGGAAAAAATGGTTTGTGTATACCCCTAATCATTAGTTTCACCATTTTTGTATGCATCTTTCTATCATCATTCTCCTACGATTATTCCTTAAACCTTTCTTGATGCTTAACTCACATTGCCTGTTCAGCCCCCTTAATCACTTCTTTTTTTCCCATGTTTAGCCGTATCCTGTTCCGGAGAGTTTATGGGGAACACCATTGGATTTTTCTGTTGTATGGACCGCAAAACTTGCGATTGTTTGATCAATCCCGTTAAGACTCAGAGAGGCTTTAATGATTGTAAAAATTGTTTCGATTTAAATGGCAGAGAGAAGTGGTTGGACAGCAAAAAAAAATGGTGCTGGTCTTGACTTCTCTATCAATGAAGTCTTATGTATTTATAATATAGACCATATGGTTCAATACAACAGGCTCCACTGGCTACCATTTGGAGAAACATCAATACCCCTACTTGCAACTGCTATTTATTGGAAACAAAGTGAGCCTTCTGGTTCACATGTACTGGTGCCTACCAATTGATCTCAGAAGATTTCCTTGTCAAGTGAATATGAAACAAATATTAATCAAGTTGTCAACTAAGTTGAGAAATCTGTAAGAAAAAATAATGCCAGCTGAAGTGTCACATGTTAATGCCTGTTATCAACATGACCAACAGGCATCAGCACATGGATTTTCCTAACAAATTCATCAGCTCCATTTCAAAAGTTTTCGTCAGCCTCTTGTATAAATAATTCCTCCTCCACGAGCCTTTTCCTCATCAACACAAGCATTGTCAATTCAGCAACCAAAGGTCTCTAAGTTTCTTATTTACTCTCTCTTGTCCAATCTTCCAAACAAAAATGGCAATGATAAGTACCAAGAAGCTCATCAAAATGGCCAGGAGATGGCAGAAGTTTGCAGCCATGCAGAGGAAGAGGATTTCATTTTCAAGAAATGGTAGTGATGCAGACAATTGCAGTACGTGTTCATCCTCTATAGTTGAAAAAGGACATTTTGCAGTATATACAGCTGATCAAGCACGGTTTGTCATTCCATTGGCTTATCTTGAAAATGAAGTCATTAGGCAACTCTTGAACATGTCCGAGGAAGTATTTGGGCATCCGAGTGGTGGTCCTATTACATTGCCCTGTGATTCAGTCTTCATGGACTATATCATTTCGCTAATCAAGAAAGGTATAGCTGTTGGAGATCTTCACAAAGCGTTGCTCCTCTCAATTTCTTCATGTTGCTGCTCAACTTCTTCCTTGCACCAACAAAGTGGAGCTCAACAGATTCTTGTTTATTAAGTCATAACCAACATTTTTTTATTACATAATAGATTAAAATAGTTTTTACACAGGGTAGACGATGAAAAATACATAGTTGTAAAGTTCATCATACAGATTGAATATTATATTATCACAAAAATTGCTATATGGATTCACTTTTCGATATCCCCTCTTTTTGGCCTTTTTTGTAATTATTTTTCTTTTATATATATTTTTTAAGTGTTGATCATTTAATTCAGAATCAAAATTGTAGTACTTTTAGAGTTAATGACATGTACTCATTTACCTTAATTACTAGTGTATGCTTGTGCATCAATATTCAAGGGGAGGCAAATCAAGTGAATGATGTCTTTGCAATTTGTAGCTGGAAAAAAATTGAAGTGCAGTAGTCCAGTGTCAACCTTTGCTGGATAAAATGTTTGTCAGGAAGACCACAATTGATCAAAACTGTTCTGTAATCTATCCATGAATTTTGGGCTAAAATTTCTTCTCCTTCCCAGAAAAGTGATTGAAGCAATATGTAGAACATTCTTATGGACTGGTGGCACAGAGTTGTCAAAGAAAGCAGTAACAGTCCCACTACTCCAATTAAAAAAAAACTTGCTTATCGTTTTGATCTAAGATTTTAGTAACATATTCTTTCATGGAGCTAAGGTCCAAAATATGGAAGCAACAAGTATTTCCACGACTCTACCACCCAACAAGCGTTTGTTACCCGATGATGGATTGAATATCGTGGACATTTGCACATGGAACAAAGCTGCAGTCTATAAGCTCAATCCCAAAATAATCCTCTTCAAACTCAGCCCTGCTTACGGAGGAGGAAGTGACCCCCCGACACTAAAGCACCTCAAAGCCACCAAAGTACTATACTCAAGTATCGTACACAATGACTGAAGTGCAAAAATTCTCTATGTAATAGTCGTCTTGCTAGAAAGTGTGTAGAGGTGAGTAATGCAACGGTAATTGCATCTCAAGTAAACGGGAAAACATGTTTAGTACATTTCATTTACCATATATAGATCATGCAGGTTATGAAAACACAAGTTGCGGTAAGGTCTCTACTCACACAGTACTTGTGTCGAAATCCCAAACTCAACATTCTGTAAACCTTTACTTACACATATTTTCACCTAATGATTTAAGAAAAACCTTTATTTATAGAAAATTTATTGGGAAATTCATTATATATTCTATCCTGCTCCAACTATGATTCCTTTACTTTTTTTTTTTGTTTCAAACTAATTAAATAAAAATATAAAACAACAATTAAATCCTTAAATCCTATTCCTAAATCCGTAAATCCTATTCCTAAAGAAACTAGGAATACAACTTCAATATAAAGGAAGTTACCAAAAATAGTTCTTTCCGCGTTAAGGTTCCTAAACAAATTAGGAATATGGTAGGCCATTCATCTCTATATATAATTGTGTCCCTGAGATTTACTATCAAATTGTGTTTACTGTTCCTTTCAAGAAATCCCATAATCATTCTTCCTTGCTTTCAGAAATTCCAACATTGTTTCTGTTGAATTTGCTGGTGTTGAACAATGAGTTACTCTCATTCTTCTCCACATCAACACACGTCTGTCCATCGGCGCATCGCCAGAATTACAACTAGGCAATTCCCCTATCGTAATTCTTTGAGAAGAAGGCAATACACATCAGTTGATCATCCCTTCGTTTTGGGATTAGAAGCCACAATTACTCCACAAAACTATCAGCCAGTGGCTCACATTCTCGGGATTACAGTAGTTAACGTGAGTAGTCGTGATTTAATAGAAAGTCTGTTAAGGAGACAAGATGTAGCAGAAGACCGTTTCAATGCCCCATCATCACCAGATTATCCTCAAGAAACAAGTGAACTAATTGTTGATGAAGACGCTTACATGGAGGAGAAACAAGACGATGATATATTGTTGGAGTATTTCAAAACAAGAACTCATCATGTTAATGATCCAAATAATCCCATAGAAAATGAAAAAATTTGTGCCATATGTCAAGAGGAATTTAAGCATGAAGAGTCTATTGGGACGCTTGGGTGCAGACACGAATATCATACAGGCTGCATCCAACAATGGTTGTTGAGGAAAAAAGATTGTCCCATTTGTCGAGCTTCTGTTATGCCCTTAAATGCTTAGCATTAAGAGATTGTCTTATTGTGAAATTCTTTTGTATCATTCTCAAGTTCTGATTGATACTTGTTTGTGTATTTTGTAAAACCGATCTCATCAAAGTTAGTAAGACAGACAGTTACTTGCTCTGAAATTGTGGATGTAACATACTTATACACCTTTGATACATACGAGATCAATTTGTTTCCTATCCTAAATATTGCTAAGAGACAAGGAATTACCTTAACTGTCTCTAATGTTTTGTTTTATTAATGATGGCAATTTCTTACAGGTTCAAATGTTGGAATTAGGGAATCTTTTTTAATTGATTCTTTTATCACACTATGGTATTTTATTATGTAAAGTAAGATTACGTATAATAAACTTTGTGATTGGACCTTTCTTGGGACCCTATGCAAAACGAGCACTGGACTGCCCTTTCAAACACTCTGACATACATATATTAGACAAATTATATACTTTTGCTATTTAATTTGTACCTATTTTTATATTTATTTTTTTAGGTCTATCCATTTTTGAACAATTAAAAGTATTCATTCCAAAAAGCAGTGTCGACATCCTATTTATAGTAAGGGGCCTTTTCGGTCCATTAGATGTGTATGTAGCTTAAAAAAATGACTAAACTTCATTTATATAAAGCTTCATACATCATGCTTTCTATTATTTTAAAGTGAATAGACTAATAAATTTTTACGTTCAATATGACTTATATCAAAATTGGTATTTATGCATCTCGACTAAATACAACAACAACAACAACAACATACCCAGTGATATCCCACAAGTGGGGTGCATCTCGACTAAATAAAATTTGATAATTTTAATATTCAAGATTCTGAAATATCAAATTTATTATATTTTAAAATCATGTGTTTGAATTCATTTAAATACGCAATACAAAGACAACATCCACCATTGGATGACATAATGTTTATTTGTCTAGCTTGTATTTTTTTAACTCCTTTTTAAAATATTCATTTCATTAATTATATTTTAAATTTAAATTAGATTATTAGAAAGTATAAAAATAATTGTTTAATATTAAAGATAGAATAAAGGACTTAGTTCTTTCACAATTTGTAAAAATAAGTGAGTAAACTAATTTTATTTTTTTTTAGTATTCTATACAAATCAATAAAAAAAGAGCTGTCGAAGTTGGTCCTTGCGGAATTGTTTATATTGAGTCTTTATAGGACGAAATGTCTTATTTTGGAAACTTAAGGACCCAAAACGACATTTTGTTTCTTTTAGGTGTCTCCCACATCGAGCCCTAAGAGAAGCAAACAGCAGAATAACAAACCCTAGCGAAGCTATGGAGTCCGTCCCTTCGGGGACATCCGATAAAATTGGAACGATACAGAGAAGATTAGCATGGCCCCTGCGCAAGGATGACACGC
>JAOTQR010000011.1:17864403-17896936 GCA_025774065.1 Solanum ossicruentum | reverse complement strand
TTATGGCCCCTTATCGACAAGTCAATTCCTTTTATCTTATGACAATCAAAGGGAAATTGGAATTTAAATTCATACTCTCATTAGCGTACTTGTGAACTTGTTCAAGGAAAAGCTATGTGGAGCAGGGTTCTAAATAGACATTCATCTGATGGCAATAGCTTGTTAATGTAGGGTACAATCACTGGATTTTTTACTAGCAGGAGTTGGCAATGTTGATTTAAGGAGGAAAACTATCTTATCGTCAATTCAAGTTTGTTTCCAATTTCTGATCTCTCTAATATTGTGATTTAATAGTTGAAGATATTATGAAAGAAAGAAAATCGAGGTTGCTTGATTAGGATTGTTGAGTCCTTGTCAGTGATGGAGCTTTCACATTTTCTATGTATCACTCTAATTTCTTTTTTTGAGAAAGAGTGTAATGTATATTTCCGGTTCTTGTGGTTTATAAATAACGGTGCAGCAGATTGAAGATGCTTTTTAAAGAATTCACAATAGGAGAGGACATTGCGATAGTGTTAATCAGCCAATATGTGAGCTTTTATTCTATTTTTCCCTCTTGTTTTATGGCAGCATCCATAGAATGATTTCAACTGCTGGTTCTCTCTGTCATGAGAATGTCGAATAACTTAGTATGTTAGTGCTTATCTGAGGTACGGTGGCCTAACTTTGAACTTGTGAAGTACCTCATCACAGGGCAAAATTAAACTTTACTAAATGTAAAGGTAGCTTGACGTGGGTAACCTGATTGAGAAGAGGAAACTAAATTTTGATCAAAGTATGATGTAGGAAGCTAAGCTACGCAAAATATCTTTTACGTGACAGTTCCACCACTTGCCTTACACCTGTATTTGCAAAGTCAACTTTGAATGGTGCGTGGCCCTCAAAGGGGAGCTTTGAAGCAATGGTAAAATTGTTTCCGTGTGACCTATAGGTCATGGGTTCGGGCTATGGAAGCAACCACTTATGCTTACATTAGAATAGGCTGTCTACATCACACCCGTTCCCCTTGGGGAATGACCCTTCCTCAGACCCTGCTAATGAGGGAGGCTTTGTGCACTAGTATGCCCTTTTAACCTCATATGGCGTCTATGAAGCTAAATTAGGAGTCATTGCCATATAATGCGAACTTCTATGGCTGCAAAAAGGAGGGATGTTTGTCGAATATGAGTCTGTCCTCCACAATTGGACAATAATGAGGACATTAATTACCTGTTAATTGCACCAAACAACTGGAGAGTAGAAGTGGCTAAGAATTTGCTTTCTGCAATCAGATCGCTTCTGTCTTTGTTTATATTTCTGACTCCAGTAAAATATTGTGCATTTTTGTGACAGTAATCAATTTAACATTTTTGAACTTTTGACTGATTTTGTTTTCTTCATATACTGGTGTATGTTGTGCGTCGGCGTCTCTTCAGGGCATCTAGCTATTCCTCGTTTACCTCTATTTGTAGTTGCCCTAATAATTACTTTGGATTGACTAAAAGCTTCTCCCATTTTGCATCAAACTTATGGCAGCTAATATATATCTACTGGTTTTCATATTAAGGTTGCAAAGATGTTCAGATTCTTGGTTGATAGTTAAGAGTAAACCAATCCCAGCCATTCTGGAGATTCCTTCAAAGGACCATCCATATGATCCTGCTCACGGCTCTGTTCTTTCACGAGTAAAGTACCTGTTCTCTACTGAATCAGTGGCATCTAATAGACGATGAGGAAAAAATGGTTTGTGTATACCCCTGATCATTAGTTTCACCATTTTAGTATGCATCTTTCTATCATTGTTCTCCTAAGATTATTCCTTAATCTTTCATGATGCTCAACTCACATTGCCTGTTCAGACCCCTTAGGTACTGTTTTTCTTTCCCACCAGCTGAGTGAATAATTTATCCTTTTATGAAATCCTATTCCAAACAAACCAGGAATATAACTTACTGTCCCTCACACTTGTTTATGAAATTGTGTTTTCTGGTCTAAATCCCAAAGTTGATTTCAGAAATCTCAACATTGTTTGTGTTGTTGAACAATGAGTAACTCTCATTCTTCTCCATATCATCATCATCAACACGCGTCTGTCTATCGACGTAGTCCTACAATTCCATCTAGAAGATGGCCACTCCCATCAGGTGATCATCCTTCCTACTTTTCACGGCATCAAGCCACAATTGCTCCACAAAACTATCAACCAGTGGCTCATGTGAGCAGTTGTGATTTAGCAGAAAGAATATCAAGGGAGATAGAAGACAGTTTCAATGCCCCATTATTGGAGTATTTTAAAACAAAACTCATCTTATTGCTGCATCTAAAGACGGAGTAAATAATACCATAGAAAACGACGAGATTTGTGCCATATGTCAAGCCGAATTTGAGCATGAACAGTCCATTGGGACACTTGGGTGTGGACACGAATATCACACAGGCTGCATCAAACAATGGTTGCTGAGGAAAAAAGATTGTCTCATATGTCGAGCTCCTGTTTTGCGCATGCATAGCACTTATTATGAAATTCTATTGTATTAATTTCAAGTTTTGACCAATACTTATTTGTGTATTTTGTGAAACTGATCTCATTCAACTTAGTATAACAATTAGTTGTTATGAAGTTTGGTAGTTTGTAATTGATGCTTGAATTTCTTATAATATCCGCCAATTAGCTTATTATCTAATCAGACACCAAATTTCTCTGAATTTCTAGTTTGCTTTCTTGTTTCCAGCCTTCCAATGGCAATGATCAGCGCTAAGAAACTCATCAAGGTGGCAGAAGATTGTGGCCAAGCAGAGGAAGAGGATTTCATTTCCGGGAAATGGCAGTAATGCAGAGGGTTGCAGTACATCCTCATCCTCTATAGTTGAAAAAGGGCATTTTGTAGTCTATACAATTGATCAAAGGCGCTATGCATTTCCTTTGACTTACCTTGAAAATGAGGTCATTAGGCAACTTTTAAACATATCTGAAGAGTTTGGACTACCGAGTGGTGGCCCTATAACATCACCTTGTGATTCAGCCTTCATGGATTTCATCGTTTCACTAATAAAGAATGGTGTAGCTGACGGAGATCTTCACAACACATTGATCTTCTCAATTCCTTCATGTTGCTGCTCAACTTCTTCTTTGCACCAAGAAAGTGGAAATCAACAGAGTCTTGTTTATTGAGTCATGACATCATGTTTTACGAATTTTAGCTCAAAATAGATTGTATAGCTTGTGAAAAATAGGCTACTGAAGGCATGTACTGTTACAAATTGAAATTCAGAATATTTAACATCCTCATCTTTGGACTAATTTTTCTGAATATATATAATTTAATCTTATGGGAACCAAAATTTGGTATTTGGTATGATCAAATTATCAACAATCTCGTGGAGCTGGTACAAGCTTAACTGTGAACAAAAGCAAATGTACACATCATCTAGAACTTCTTTGATCAAGAATTAGATTGCTAGGACTTCTAATAACCATATTAAAAAGTGAAAGCCATGAATATGGTAAATTTTTTGATAAAATAATATTCAATCTGTATGATGCACTTTATAATTGGTCTCTAGAAAAAAAAACTATTTTAAACTCTATAAAAAAAAACTATTTAAGCTATCATGTAATGAAAGAATGTTGCTTATAACTCAATAAATAAGAATCTGTTGATTTTGACTTTGTTGGTGCAAAGAAGTTGAGCAGCAGCAACATGAAGGAAGTGAGAGGAGCA
Source organism: Solanum ossicruentum (assembly GCA_025774065.1). Taxonomy (NCBI): domain Eukaryota; kingdom Viridiplantae; phylum Streptophyta; class Magnoliopsida; order Solanales; family Solanaceae; genus Solanum; species Solanum ossicruentum. The sequence goes on along the minus strand of JAOTQR010000011.1, from coordinate 17,893,235 downwards.
ATGCTTTGAGAAGATCTCCAGCAGTTATGTCTTTCTTGATTAGCAAAATGATATAGTCCATGAAGGCTGAATCACAGGGTAATGTAATTGGACCACCACTCGGAAGACCAAATACTTCTTCAGAAATGTTCAAGAGTTGCCTAATGACTTCATTTTCAAGGTAAGTCAATGGAATGACAAAGCGTGCTTGGTCAGCTGTATATACTGCAAAATGTCCTTTTTCAACTATAGAGGATAAACATGTACTGCAATTGTCTGCATCACCATTTCTTGGAAATGAAATCCTCTTCCTTTGCTTAGCTGCAAACTTCTGCCATCTCCTGGCCATTTTGATGAGTTTCTTGGTACTTATCATTGCCATATTTGTTTGTTTGGGAGACTGGACACAAGAAAGTAAATAAGAAATTTAGAGACTTTTGATTGCTGAATTGATGATAAAAAGTCTCATGAAAGAGGGATTATTTATATAAGAGGCTAATGCAAACTTTTGAAATGGAGTTGAGGAGTTTGTTAGGCATAGCCATGTGTTGATGTCTGTTGGCCATGTCGATATGGGGCCTTATAAATTTGTGATGAAGCTAGTTTGAAATTGAAGATAATTTCTTTGATCAACAACCAACTAGGACCACTTGGTAGTTCTCATCAATGTCAATAATCTGAGGCCTTTAAATGAACAATTGCTGGTAAGAAGCAAGACCATATTTGCCTTTTTTCTTTGTCATGTAGATAGGTGACATTAAGAATTGTGGATATAGTTGGTTGTCTAGTTTTTGATTGATAGCTTCTTCTTTTTTTCATTTTACGCTGAATAGCAATAGGAGTATTGATATTTGGCTAAATGGTTGACAATAAAAGCAACATCATTTGATGATCCGTCTTCTACCAATGGTTCCTTGAATTTCTTCCTTGTATAGCACAATCTCATCTGAGTCCTCTAAAAGTCTTCGACACTAGGAGATTTTTCAAAGGGTCATTTTGTTGCCTATTGTAATGAGAACTATATGAAGAGGTTCATTGTCTCGATTTCGTTCTTGAGACAATATTTTTATTTCTCAAGAATTTGATTTTGATCATCCGATAGGCGGTTTACAATTCCTTGTAAGAAGTAAGTCTTCATTAACGTCATTTTGTGTTTGATTAGGATACGAGAAGGGAAAAAATTCTCCGTTTCTTGCTGCCACGAGTTTGTAAAGCAATGCAAGAGATGGTTAATATATCATATAGTTGAGGGTTGGAAGTTACCATGCTTTGTCCAATTGACAGCTCAACTTTAAAACAAAGTGAACAGACCTGTCGGAATGCTGTCTGAAATCGGAATTCCTGAGAGGAAGGTCATTGGAAACATTTGTTATGAGTTCAATTTCGACAGTTTTCCAATGAGAAGGCAGTAGGAAGAGTGCAATTCGACAGATTTTCAATGAAAAGGCCATCAGATATTCACGGTGATCCAGTAGTGCAAGTTATCACTTCAATAGATGCAGATATCTTGTCATCACCCAAGCTCATGACACGTATTGTCCGCCTTGACCCAACAATATAACGGATTTGTCTATTGAGATTGATCATATCTGTCACAACCCAAGCTCATGGTTGGTATTGTTAGCTCTGACTCCATAGAACTCGTGAGTTTGCCCCTTGGGCTACACCATCATCGAGCACAAAAGCGCTCCTACTATGTGAACTTGTTTTATACCTTATAAAGTTCATTAGTGTCCTCTCCCATTGTGAAAGAAATGTGTAAAGATTTCTAGTCATGCATTTGATCATACCAAATACCAAATTTTGGTTTTCCATAGAATCAAATTATATACATTCAGAAAAATTAGTCCAAAGATGAGAACGTAACATCTTCTGAATTCCAATTTGTAACAGTACATGCTTTCAATTGCCTATTTTTCACTAGCTATATAGGCTATTTACATGATGTCATGACTCAATAAACAAGAATCTGTTGATTTCCACTTTCTTGGTGCAAAGAAGAAGTTGAACAACAACATGAAGGAATTGAGAGGAGCAACGCTTTGTGAAGGTCTCCATCAGCTACACCTTTCGTTATTAGTGAAACGATGTAGTCCACGAAGGCTGAGTCACAAGGTAATATTATAGGTCCAGCACTCGGTACTCCAAACTCTTCTTCAGACATGTTTAAAAGTTGTCTAACAACCTCATTTTCAAGGTATGTCAAGGGAAATGCATAGCGCCTTTGATCAATTGTATAGACTGCAAAATGCACTTTTTCAACTACAGAGGATGAGGATGTACTGCAACCCTCTGCATTACTTCCATTTCTCGGAAATGAAATCCTCTTCCTCTGCTTGGACGCAAACTTCTGCCATCTCCTGGCCATCTTTATGAGTTTCTTAGCGCTGATCATTGCCATTTTTCTTGGAAGACTGGAAACTATAAATTTCGAACAATTTGGTGTCTGAATAGATATACAAGTAGTTGATGATGAAAACATATCACAGAAGGAGGGTTATTTATATAAAAAGCTGTAGACAGGCTTTCTGCTGGAGCTAAAGTTCTTGTCACAAACCACCGGAGGCAAGCCACGTGTCGATGCTCAGTTGCTATGTTTATATGCTTCAACAATATTTATGGCCTTGAATGTTTTGGCAATAATGGAGTAGACAAAACCATGTGAAACGTCATGTGTTGTTGTCTCTCAAGTTTCTCCTCTACACCAAAAAAACATTTGTGTATGATCCTTGTCGTTAGATTTTTAACGTTCAAAGTTGGATTACAATTTTACCTCTCCACTAAATTAATTATTATTTGATTAAATATTGAATAGTAATATTTAACCTTTTTTTGGGTTGTAAATTATTTATTAACAAGACAATCAAATGATCATAAATTAAAGGACTAATATATAAATTGGGCCCTAAACTTGATTTCAAATTTTAATTTTGACCTTTAACTTTTATAGTGCAAAATTAGGCACTTTAACTATCCAACACTTCAACAAAAAAACATTTTAACTTCAACACTTCAACATAGGCACAACTAAGAACTTGTGCACTCCGAAAGTTAAAATGTTTTGTTTTTTTTGGTTGAAGTATTATATAGTTAAAATGTCTATTTAATATCAAACTATTTAAATATTAAATAATAATTGTAATGACAACAACAACAATATACCCAGTTGAATCTCATAAGTGGGGTCTGGGAAAGGTATAATGTACGCAGACCTTATCGCTACCTCATAGAAGTAGAGAGACTGTTTCCTGTGACAAAATAATAATTGTAATGAAAATAAAGAAAACAAAACTTTAATAAGTACACCTAAATGGAGAAATTAAAATTTCAATTAACTTTTTTCTTTGTAACTGCACATTTATTTATCTCTTATTCTACTAATGCCATGTTAATGATATTAAAACACGGAGAGCAAACTGATCTTTACTAATCAAAACTATGTTCATACATTGTAAAAGTAATTAATTGTTGTGTACTTATTTTACCTTTTATTATGAAATCAATTCATTCATATAATTTGACCAATATGCAGTATGAATTTGAAAAGCCAAAAACATGAATATTGAAAACTATATAAATTATGGTATGTGAAGAAATGAATACATTATGCAAGCAATATTTTTCTTGTAATTCTTTGTAGTTATCAGGTAAAGATATTTTTTTGTAATTTTTTTTATAGTTATGAGAAAATACTTTGTACTGTTATTAATTGTCGTTAAAATTTTACCTTCACAAAAATTTAGTGTAAATATTCTATGTGATAAAATTATATTATACGACTTATGTATTTTTTTTTTTTGGTTGAATTTGCAGATGACCAATAACTTTAAATTAGTTGGAGACGAAAGTTACATATATGTATAATTATATAGATTTATATACATCAATTAAATATTTCAATTATTACTATTTCAATCACAAATAACTACTACTTTGTTTAGGTGTTCCCTACAAAGTTGATAATGATTTACTAGCCATTCTAGGGAAAGCTGTAAGGACTCAAATTTTTGTTTGAGATTTGGTTTCAGAAAGTTTTGGCCAAGGTGACACCTTATGGAACCTCCAAGCTCGATCTAAGTTCACTTTGAAGCCTTCAATTCGAGCTTATTTATGTTGTTTAAGGCTATCATGGATCTCCAACATCAAGTCAAGTTCAAAGGAATTTCATTGACTAAGTTTTTCACAAGTACCAATAGAAGAGTCAACTTTAAATGTCATATATCTTAGCACAAAATGAGCTAGGTGGCCCACGACCTATCAAATTAAAGATTTTTGAATTATCTTTCCAATGCAATTGATTTCAACCTCATTTAATGAAGAAGTTATGCCCATTTTCGTAAAGCCCTTTTATGTTGTGTTGCCATACGGGCACCCATACTAGTAGTGTGGATTCTCACAATCCGTGGGAATAGCCTTAGGCTTGAAACGACGCTTTTTGTGGCCAAGTGATGTACCATGACCAGCCACACAAATCCTGTGGTGTGGTACGAACCGTGAGGCCCTCCGTGGGGCTTCTAGAGTGAAAATTTTTCTAAGTGTTGAGCCAAGTTCCAATTTTTAGATTTTTGCCTAAGTGTGGGTTCAAGGGCACTCTACACGAACCATGGAGTGCCTCATAGGCCGTGAGGCCTCAAGTGTAGTGACACTTTATCATTTTTCTACCGATTCATTAATGGTATTTTCGTAAATCCGATTATTTTTATTGGTCTATTGGGAATTCCTATGTTGTTCCATGGTCATCTAAAGACCTAAAACCTATTTCAAACATTCAAAATCACTTCTCATATTTTAAATCCTCTCAAAAGCTCTCCACAAAAGAACTCTCGGAGATTTTAACACTTGATCTGGGGAACTCAATTCTTCTTCAAATTCTTTGGGGTTTTCTTCATCTTGGCGAAGGTATGTGGGTTTGATCCTTGATTTCTTTTTAATCAAGGAGACCCAAACTATTTTCAAGCAATTTCATGAATTTCTAGCTCACTTTAATTTGGGGTTTTGAATATTATGATTCCTTAAATTCAAATAATATATGGGTTATGTTTATTTACTGATTTTAAAGTTGATTTAAATTATAAAATAATGTATTTTTAATGTGGATTTAATTATGTTTTTACTTGAATTTCATATTATATGATTGATTTTAGCTTGAATCTTAATTACTCATGCTTTCATCACATCATTCATGGCATATGCATTCATGACATTGGATTATTATGGAAATTATGAAGTGGGTTAAGCCCAATTTTGTTATATGATGTGATTTTGATAAGATATTGGTTATGACAAGATGCGATCACATATATGTCTATGATCACGGTTCTTTGAGCATTTTAGATACTTGCACCATTTTGTATATATGAATGAGCTATTCCTATGCATGAGCATTTTGACTATGAGCTATGATTTGGTATTTGAGATTAAGTATGAATTATTATGAATAGTGTTTAGTCTTTAAGCCCAATTGTGCATTGAAATGATTTTGTAAGACTTGCAATTTCTTTAAAAGCATGTATAACTACGTATATTGTAAGTATTCGCGTGGGATGGCGACTTATCACCAATGGGAGGAAGATTTTCTCTCTTTCCTTGAATTATGTGCCTAGCATAGGTCCTTTTCGAAATGAGGTTGCCCATAACTCTGTAAGAAAGTTGGCTCCGAAATGGAGTTGTCCATAAGGAGAAGAAATGATATGATTGTTTATGTGAAAATCCTATCCGAAATGGGGTTGTCCATAAGGAAAATTACTTCATACGAAATGGGCTTGCCCATAAGGTGAAGTGTGATTTACCTTGGGCAAGTAGGCCACGTCTTTACCAATGAGGGAATTTCATCGGGATTCCAAGTAATAGCTTGCTTGGTCTTACTCATGTCGGTTGAGGTTACATCCCTACTATATATGAGCATCATATGCATTTCGTGCATCATAAATTTCATAGTAACTTGTTATACTACATTCTTTGCTATATATATCTCTTGCTATATTATGTGCCCTTGTCATCTAACATTGTATGCAGGTTTTGGTAAGTTAATTACATGCATCGCACTCTGCATACTTAGTGCATTCAAATATGCTAACGCATACTTTTGCCTACATGATCTCACCATGTAGGGACAGGAGATTACTTTCATCAACCATTTGACGCTAGACGGGATTTAGATATTTTTTGTGGTGAGTCTTATCTTCTAAGGGAAAACCACCATTCTCTACCTATATTACTTCCATTTGTGTTATTTGCTTTGAGAGTGAGCCTGGGACATGTCTTGGCCCCCATCCTATCTTATGATTAGAGGTATTGTTGGACATCTTATAGACTCTCGTCGGATCTATGTGTTATGTGTTGTATTTGAACCTTATGATTATGGTTATTCTTTGATATGACTATTATGGATTGATTATGTATGCTTGATATGGAAACGTGAAAGATCCTAACTCTCGAATTTCCCCCATAGCGTGAGTCATGCTTACCTTCCCTTTAGTCATTATATGCTATATGCTATGTGAATCCATGCTAATCGCTTTCCCTTAGATATCCTCATAGCGTAAGTCCTACTTTTTCGCCCCTTAAAACTGTGTGTTTAATTTGAATGTGCTTCTAAACCGTGATGTGAATTTTCGTACTTTAAGGCTTGTTTGCGGGACTCTTGGAATCCCTTCGCTGTGTCACTCCTCGACCCCTAGTCCAGGTTGTGACAAAAGCATACTAATTGAATTTTATTTAACTTTTACAAAATAATGTTCTCATTCGACAATAATTTCTTGATTTGTAAGTGGGTGTAAAAGTTTGAAGGATAAAAGTATTTTAAAAAGAGACCAAAACTAAATGAAATATTTTGCAACTATGATGCTGATATTAAAATTATGTTATGATATATTAAAGAAAGAACTTTTGTGAAGTTGATACTTGAGATGTTATAAGAATAACATATTTAAGTCATTCGAATATTGCTTTTGAAATTCATTTGATACCAATATTTGAGTATGATGTGTCTTGCAATGATAATAATTTGAATAGGCTCATTATCCATCTCATTGTATACCATATATTATCGCATCAATTTCTATGCAACTCATTGTAACACTTATTATAATATTTCTTAAGCACTTATACTAATGTAATTAGCATGAGATACACGTGCAACGCAGGTATTCGAAAACTAGTCTAGTACATATGCAGGATATTGAACCTCCAACCGACACGATTAGAGTATGTGGTTCAACAATTAAGCGCGTTCAAACTTTTCTTTTATTTTTTGAAAAGAAAATAAAAAAGCTATACAGGGTCATTTTCCTTGCGCTTTTTAAACTCTTTCTTTCTCAGAACGTGTTATATCATAACTGACATTTGGCATTAAATTATTGTCGCGATCAAAAAGTGAAAAGTTTCCCCTTTATTAATCTTGATTCACTACGTGATTACTCCGCCCCCATTGTTCGTCTCTTTATCATTGTGATAGTTGGTCACTTCATCCACTGTAAGTCTCCTTCTTCTGTTATCCCGATTAGCCCAACCCCCAAACCAAAAGAAAAAATATGTTTGTGTTTAGTAATTCTTGTAAACTAAATGTATGAATTTGTGTGGTTGGAATAAGTCATCTTTCGACCTCTCTTTTTTCCTCTTAACTTTTCATACCTAATTCTGATTATGATTCGATTAAATGATTACATGAAAAAGTAATTGTTTGGAACACTTTGTTGATGAACATTTGTTTATGGGCACAACTAATTGCTCACAAGTTGCATTTTATTATATTAAAATAAGGATCTGCTTCGATCTTACCGTTCTTATACTATATTACTTGTACTCGCGCTATAGTCTTTTACAACTCGCTTTGTTGCTCTCTTACTTTTCTCTTGATCACTCACCTATTGTTTGTTTATTTTCCAAAAGAAGTGAATCACATTCTATCTCTATATTCCTTACCCCATAGTTATACATCATTCCACACCTATTTTCAGAGCCATAGTTTCTGCATAATTATTGATCTTCCGATGAGAGATATTCACTGTTCTCTTCTAGAATGTTTCTCATCTAAATTCTAAAAGTGTGACATTTGATCAAGAATCACACTTTTTGATATTATAAATGGACCAGACTTTTCAGGGATAGCTAAAGGACTAAAATGTTGTAGTGCCTTTGAATATTTCTATACAAACCTCTCTAAAACATTCATTCCAGAGATCTTCCTTCAATTCTCTACTACAGTTGAATGTTCTAGATTCCTTTTTGAAATATCTTGTATATCAACTAAGTTGGTGGCAAATTCTTAACACATGTTGATTGAATTTTTATTCAACTTTTACAAACTACTATTCTCATTCGACAATAATTTTTTGAAATGTAAGTGGGCGTAAAAGTTTGAAAGCTAAAATTGTTTTAGAAAAAGACCATAACTTTATTGAAATATTTTGCAACTATGGTGCTAATATTAAATTTATGTTGTGATATTTATTAAAGAAAGAACTTTTTTGAAGTTGATACTTGAGATGTTATAAGAATTACATAATTTAAGTCATTCGAATATTGCTTTTGAAATTCATTTGATACCAATATTTGAATATAATGTGTCTTGCAACAATAATAATTTGAATGGGCTCATTATCCATCTCATTGTATACCATATATTATCGCTTCAATTTCTATGCAACTCATTGTAACACTCATTACAATATTTCTTAAATAATTATACTAATATAATTAGCATGAGATACACGTGCAACGACGTGTTCGAAAATTAGTCCAGTAGATAAGTAGGATATTGAACCTCCAACCGACAAGATTAGAGTGTGTGGTTCAACAATTAAGCGCGTTCAATTTTTTGTTTTTTTTGAAAAGAAGAAAACATGCTAGACAGGGTCATTTCGTCGTGCTTTTCTAACTCTTTCTTTTCTCAAAACGTGGTATATCATAACTGACATTTGGCATTAAATTATGGTTCTACTAAGAGGAAAGTTTCCCCTTTATTCATCCTAACTCACTGCTAGATTACTCCGCCGCTACTGTTCATCTCTTAGTTTCCGTGATAGCTGGTCACTTCATCCACGGTAAGTCTCCTTCTTCCTCTTGTAATCCCTAACCGCACGCCCCCAAACCAAAATAAAAAAATTCTTCTGTTTTTGGTTAATTCTTGTAAACTGAATGTATGAATTGGTGTGGTTTGAAGAAGTCATCTTTAGACCTTTCTTTTTTCCTCTTAACTTTTCATATCTAATTCTAATACTGATTCGATCAAATGATTACATGAAAAAGTAATTATTTGGCACACTTTGTTGATGAACATTTGTTTATGGGCACAACTAGTTGCTCACAAGTTGCATTTTATTATATTAAAATAAGGATATGCTTCGATCTTATCGTTCTTATGCTCTATATTACTTGTACTCGCGCTATAGTCTTTAACAACTCGAATTGTTGCTCTCTTACTTTTAGTGAATCACATTCGATCTCTATATTCCTTACCCCATAGGTATACATCATTCCACACCTATTTTCAGAGCCATAGTTTCTGCATAATTATTGATCTTCCAAGGAGAGATATTCGTTGTTCTCTTCTAGAGTGTTTCTCATCTAAGTTATAAAAGTGTGACATTTTTTATCAAGAGTCACACTTTTTGATATTTTAGACCACACTCTTCAGGGATAGCGAAGGGACTAAAATGTTGTAGTGCCTTTGAATATTTTTATACATCTCTCTAAAACATTCATTCCAAGAGATCTTCCTTCAATTCTCTACTACCATTAAATGTTCTAGATTAATTCCTTTTTGAAATATCTTATATATCAACTAAGTTGATGAAGAATTCTCAACACATTTTGTTTAAATTCTATTCGAAATAAATAGGTAAATTTTTAAAATTATTTATCTAAAAGTAATTTTTTATTATTTGTCATTGATCTTGTTGATTCCTTACCTAATATAAAAGCATACATAATAAACTTTTTTTAAAATAACCCTTACTACAGAAAATTTACTATTTTCTTTTTACAGAATAACTACAGAACTAACCAAGTGTAACGATCATATATACATAAATCTAGCATATTTTTCAAAAAAATTATCCAATATCACTATACTTCAGTCTTTAAAGATAATCTCTTAGTTTTCTTCCTCTCTCGCTCATCACTCTCCTCCCTCTCTCCCTCTTTTTCTTTCTCCTCTCATGCTCCTTTCTCACCCTCTTCCTCTCCCTCTTTACAATTAATTGCATGAATCTTTCTTCTTCTCTTTTTCTCTTTACTATATTAATACAAAACCCTATTAAAATTATACTTAAATTAGTTTTATCCACACATATAGTTCTAGGTCTTCAATATTTACCAGGAATATAGCTTATTGTCCCTTTCTGATGCTCTCTCTGTATCTAAATCCCAAAGTTGTTTTCAGAAATCCCAACATTATTTCTGTTTTTCAACAATGAGTAACTCTCATTCTTCTCCACGTCATTATCATCAACACACATCTGTCTATCGACGTAATCCTACAATTACAACTAGAAGACGACCACTCACATCAGTTGATCATCCCTATGTTTCAAGTTATCAAGCCACAGTTACTCTACAAAACTATCAACCAGTGGCTCATGTGAGCAGTCGTGATTTAGCAGAAAGTCTATTAAGGCAGATAGAATATTATTTTCAAGAAATAAGTGAACTCATTGTTGATGAAGACACTTACATGGAGGAGAAACAGGACGATGATATATTATTGGAGTATTTTAAAATAAGAACTCATCTTGTTGATCTATTTAAAGGAGGAGTGAATAATACCATACAAAACAAAGAGATTTGTGTCATATGTCAAGCGGAATTTGAGCAGTCCATTGGGACATTTGGTTGTGGACATGAATATCATACAAGCTGCATCAAACAATGGCTGCTGAGGAAAAAAGATTGTCCCATGTGTCGAGCTCCTGTTTTGCGCATGCATTACACTTAGCTATTGTATTAATTTCAAGTTTTGCCCGATACTTATTTGTGTATTTTGTCAAATTGATCTCATTCAACTTAGTATAACAATTAGTTGTTATGAATTTTGGTAGTTATGTAATTGATGCCTGATAGCTTATTTTCGGTTGACATCCAGAAATCTGGACTTGGACAGCTGATATATGGTCTCTATGTTGTCCTTGATGAAAACAAAGCAAAATTGATCCAAATTCCTTTATTTATTTATCATTTTTTAATATCTGTTCTTTTTTTCTCTCTAATCTATGACTTAGTCCAAAGATATGGAGACAGAGAATTGAATGCATTAACCTCTTTCATCCACAAATTTAAGGCCCCATTTGAACAATATTGACTAAGATTTTACATTTTCAAAGAAAAGATTGTTAGGGCTTCTAATAACCGAATTAAAAGGTGAAAGCCATGAATTTAATAAACTTTCTGATCAAATAATATTTGATCTGTATGATGCATTTTACAATTGTGTACTCTTCAATCTCCCTCCAAACTATTTGAGCTATCATTTACAAAAATAATGTTGATTATGACTCAATAAACAAGAATTTGTTGATTTTGACTTTCTTGGTGCAAAGAAGTTGAGCAACAACATGAAGGAAGTGAGAGGAGCAATGCTTTGAGAAGATCTCCACCAGTTACACCTTTCTTGGTTAGCGAAATGATATAGTCCATGAAGGCTGAATCACATGGTAATGTAATAGGACCACCACTCGGAAGCCCAAATTCTTCGGACATGTTCAAGAGTTGCCTAATGACTTCATTTTCAAGGTAAGCTAATGGAATGACAAAGCGTGTTTGATCATCTGTGTATACAGCACAATGTCCTTTTTCAACTATAGGGGATGAACATGTACTGCAATTGTCTGCATCGCTACCAGTTCTTGGAAATGAAATCCTCTTCCTTTGCATGGCTGCAAACTTCTGCCACCTCCTGACCATTTTAATGAGTTTCTTGGTACTTATCATGGCCATTTTCTTTTTTTTGGAAGATTGGACACAAGAAAGTAACATAAGAAATTTAGAGACTTTTGCTTTCTGAATTGATAATGCTTGTGCTTGATGATGAAAAGTCTCTTCAAAGAGGGATTATTTATACAAGAGGCTAATGCAAACTTTTGAAATGGAGTTGATGTGTTTGTTAGGCAAAGCCATGTGTTGATGTCTGTTGGCCATGTCGATATGGGGCCTTACAAATTTGTGATGAAGCTTGCTTGAAATTGAAGATAATTTCTTTGATCAACAACCAACTAGGACCACTTGGTATTTCTCATCAATGTCAATAATCTGAGGCCTTTAAACGAACAATTGCTGGTAAGAAGCAAGACCGTGTTCGCCTTTTTTCTTTGTCATGTAGATAGGTGACATTAAGAATTGTGGATATAGTTGGCTGTCTAGTTTTTGATTGATAGCTTCTTCTTTTTTCATTTTACGCTGAATAGCAATAGGGGTATTGATATTTGGCTAAATGGTAGACATGTACGGCCTGTTGTGTTGAACAATATGGTCTAAATTATAAATATTTGACAATAAAAGCAAGATCATTTGTTGATCTGTCTTCTACCGATGGCTCCTTGAATTTCTTCCTTGTATAACTCAATCTCATGAGTCCTCTACAAGTCTTCGACACTAGGAGATTTTTCAAAGGGTCATTTTGTTGCCTATGGTGATGAGAACTATATGAAGAGAGGTTCATTGTCTCGATTTCGTTCTTGAGACAATCTTTTCTATTTCTCAAGATTTGCTGAAGCTGAAGAAGAATTTGATTTTGATCATCCGATAGGCGGTTTTACAATTCCTTGTAGGGAGTAAGTCTTCATTAATGTCATTTTACATTTGATTAGGACATGCGAAGGGAAAAAATTCTCTGTTTTTTGCTGCCACCATTTTGTAAAGCAATGCAAGAGATGGTTAATATATTATATAGTTGAGGGGTTGGAAGTCACCATGCTTCGTCCTATTGACAGCTCAACTTTAAAACAAAGTGAATTTCCAACAGACCTGTCGGAATGCTGTTTGATATCGGAATTCCTGAGGGGAAGGTCATTGGAAACATTTATTATGAGTTCAATTTCAACAGATTTCCAATTAATAAGCAGTAGGAAGAGTGTGGTTTCGAAGGATTTTCAATGAAAAGGCCATCAGAAATTCACGGTTATCACTTCAATAAATGCAGAAGCAAGATATAAATGGAGAAAGTAAGAGACTTCAAAAAGCAGATAGTTGAAAGGATATCTGAAGTTAGTTTCTTCAGTGCTCTAAATATGTGACAACCCAAGCTCATGACACATATTGTTTGCCTTGACCCAACAATCTCATGTATTTGTCTATTGGGATTGATCATATCTGTCATGACAAAATCTGATGGTTTGTGTAGTTAGCTCTGACCACATAGAACTCACGAGTTTGTCCCTTGGGCTACACCATCATCAAGCTCAAAAGCGCTCGTACTATTTGAACTTGTTTTATACCTTATAAAGCTCATTAGTTTCCTCTCCCATTCTGAAAGGAATGTGTAAAGATTTCTAGTCATGCATTTGATCATACCAAGTACCAAATTTTGGTTTCCATAAGATTAAATTATATACAATTCAGAAAAAGTAATCCAAAGATGAGAATGTCAAAGCTTCTGAATTCCAATCTGTTACAATACATGCTTTCGGTTGCCTATTTTTCACTAGCTATACATTCTATTTTGAGCTAAAATTTATGAAACATGATGTCATGACTCAATAAACAAGAATCTGTTGATTTCCACTTTCTTGGTGTAAAGAAGAACTTGAACAGCAACATGAAGGAATTGAGAGGAGCAATGCTTTGTGAAGATCTCCGTCAGCTACACCTTTCTTTATTAGTGAAACGATATAATCCATGAAGGTTGAATCACAAGGTAATATTATAGGGCCACCAGTCAGTAGTCCGAACTCTTCTTCAGACATGTTTAAAAGTTGCCTAACGACCTCATTTTCAAGGTAAGTCAATGGAAATACATAGCGCCTTTGATCAATTGTATAGACAACAAAATGCCCCTTTTCAACTATAGAGGATGAGGATGTACTGCAACCCTCTGCATTACTGCCATTTCTCGGAAATGAAATCGTCTTTCTCTGCTTGGCTGCAAACTTCTGCCATCTCCTAGCCATCTTGATGAGTTTCTTAGCTCTGATCATTGCCATTTTTCTTGGAAGACTGGAAACTATAAATTTTGAACAATTTGGTGTCTGATAGATAATGCCTGTAGTTGATGATGAAAACATATCACAGAAGGAGGGTTATTTATATAAAAGGTTGTAGACAAGCTTTCTGCTGGAGCTGAAGTTTTTGTCACTAACCACAGAGGCAAAGCCATGTGTCGATGCTCAGTAGCTATGTTTATATGGGGCCTTAAATTTGTGGATAAAAGATGTATAAGTTGTTTAGTTTTAATTGTTCAATTCTCTGTCACCATATCATAAGAAGCAGAGGGGCCTAGTGTTGTTGTTCAACAAATTTATGGCCTGAATGTTTTGGAGTAGCCAAAACCATGTGAAACTTCATGTGCTGTTGTCTCTCAAATTTCTCTTCTCTTCACCCAAAAACATTTGTGTATGATGCTTGTCTAAAAAGAGAACTAAAACAGCAAGGCTTGCCAATAATCCTTTATTCATCATTATCCCCCTTTTTGCTTTCTAAGGCTTTATGCTGAAAGCCCATCAATCATATCTATGTCTTGATAGGTGTTATCCCTTCAAAAACTCCCTAACTTCTCAGGCAACTTGACCCCTTCCATTCCTTCCTTTCAACTAAAAAGCATAACTCGCTCTGGCCACTGGTAAAACTCGTAAAACTGGTCATCGAACATACTCTCGCTCCAGTCCCGCCTAAAGAGTTGGATTATCATTTTGCGCCTCCACTAAATTAATTATTATTTGATTAAATATTGAATAGTAATATTTAACCTTTTTTTTTGGATTGTATATTATTTATTAACAAAGATAATAAATTAAATTGTATAATGAATTAGCCAAAATTACATAAACTAACATGTGTGCGCACTATTTTTTTTTTCAACTTTATACTGCTAGAGTGATCTTTTATTAACATAAAAATCCTCAATAGGAAAAAATATAAGCAAGGGGTACTAGATCTTATCTTATCAATTCTAATAAGGTAATGAACTTCTGCTGATTAATAAACATGAAGAAAATAGTGTGTCCGCACTATCACCTTCTTGATATTAAATTTACATGATTCAACTTTCTAGCACTAATTGAGAATTAAATGCTTTTTAATATACACATAACCTTTTTTGTAACGGTGAAGAAGATAAAAAGAAGAAAAATTAATTTAGCTGCATTTATTGATATTTAATAGCAACGATAAGATATGAAGACATTTGAAACGGAGTGGGAGAGGAGAGTACGAGACTCATGTCTATTTGTCTATCTATGATAATTGGTCAACTTCTTTATTTTGATAACTACAAATATTATCTTAAGTTATATAGTTTTTATATTTTCACTTCACTATTTTCTTATACAAAATTTAGCTAAAAATTATATTAACGTGCAATGCATGTTTTCAAAAACTAATATTATATTAAAAATGAAAACATTGTAAATAAAAAATTGAATTACAAATTTACCCTCAAAAGTTGAGTTAACAATTTTACGCTTCAACAAACATTATTACTATATAATTTTTAGATTCAAAAATAATAAAATAAAGTTTCTGCGCAAAAATTCAAGAACAAAAGCTTATTGCTTTCTCATTATAATATAATTCATGGAAATTGGTGAATAATTATGACAAGAAAAGAAGTTATATACAATTCACTAGGAAAAAAAAGGAGAAAAACCAAAAAGATATAATAATAATAATAATAATAATAATAATAATAATAATAATAATAATAATAATAATAATAAGGAATAAAATGCATTCATATATGCAATTTATGAAAAAAATTGGAACATAGATATACAGTTCACATATAACTTGCGTAACGTATTTGTAACACCTTGAAAATTTCTAAGCTAAGATCTGGACCGTTCTTCTTCAGGGAGAGATTCCCTCCAATTGGAGTATAAAACACATTCAGATTTATGAACAAATTTTCAAAGTATACAATTCAAAAATATTACGTTATGTATCCCAATATATCATTATTCTACAATACTATATCTATGAAAATTCATATCATTCAAGGTCGAACAAATTTATTTTGTCAGAAATTTAGGCCGAGGGGAGCATAATTGGGATTTTCCTTTTAGGAAAAGGAAAACAAAAATTCTCAATATTTGGCAAGTCCTTTTTCTAGAAGTAAAAAGTTTATAACTCTATAAATAGAGTTCATTCCTTCTAACTTGGTAGCATTCACAATATAACCACAACGACTTGAGAGAAATTGTGAGACACAAGTTACAAATTCTCTTGACATATCTATTTTTTGCTTCATTACTAACACACTCTTTATGTATACTACATGTATAGTCATATATAATCAAGCAGTAAAACAAAGTCGTTATGGCTCAAACGATCCCCACTCCCGACCTAAAGCAGCTAGCTTATTTATTACCAGATTCAATTCCCCAGACAAAAAAGCCTGTGAGCTCAATAAATCGTTCTGTTTTCCAAGCGGGTAGTATATATCAAAATCTATTTTGCCTTAAAAGCATTAACTTTCTAACTAAATGTTAAATTACTATTTCCTTCAACTGAAAACATGCCCTAACTTAATAATACCCCCTACTAAAAATTAAACACTTGTCTAGATCTACTTGAATATCATATTTTCTCCTAAAAGATTGTAATTTTTCGATGAGTTGTGACTTTTTCGAAGGATTATGACTTTTTCAAAAGATTGTGACTTGTTCAATAAATTGTTACTTTACCAAAGAATTGTGACTTTTTTGATAGCTAAATACAAGCGATGTTAGTCGAGAAATATGCCTTTTGACTTCATTTGATAGAACTTAAAATTATACAAGAAAACTGACTTTTGCTATATTTTATTTTAAAAATTTATGAAATACCCGTGCAATGCACTTGCAAAACGCTTAGTATATACTAGCACACAAAGCATTTGAGCAGAACACAAGTATCTAGACAGTCAATGAAACTTTCATTGTCTATGTAATTCTCAAAATTCTTCTTCTTTCTTTGTGTTTATTGTTTAGTGTCAAGACATTCGTAACATATACACCTTCTTCGATCAAGGATTAGATTGTTGAGACTTCCAATAACTAAATTGAAAAGTGAAAGCCATGAATATGGTAAATTTTCTGATAAAATGTATAATGCGCTTTACAATTGTGTAATCTCCATCCTCTAAAAACAATATTTGACCTATAGCATGTACAAAAAGAACGTTGATTATGACCTAATAAACGAGAAGATGCTGAGTTCCACTTTGCTGGTTAAAGAAGACGTTGAGCAGCAACACAAAGGAATTGAGAGGAGCAATGCTTTGTGAAGATCTCCAGCAGCTTTCTTGATTAGTGAAATGATATAGTCCATGAAGGTTGAATCACATGGTAATGTAATAGTACCACCACTTGGAAGCCCAAATTCTTCTTCAGACATGTTCCAGAGTTGCCTAATGACTTCATTTTCATGGTAAGCCAATGGAATGACAAAGCGTGCTTGGTCAGCTGTATATACTGCAAAATATCCTTTTTCAACTATAGAGGATGAACATGTACTGCAACTATAGAGCAGAAGTTTTTGTTACTAACTAAAGGCAAAGCCATGTGTTGATGCTTGTGGCCAAGTTAGTATGGGGCCTAAAATAAAAGATGACAAGTTTCTTTGATCAAACAACCAACCAGGCTTATATATAAGGTCAATTTATAATATCTAGTACATATGTCCAACTGACATGATTAGAGTGTGTGGTTCGACAATTAAGCGTGTTCAAACTTTTCTTTCTTTTTTAAAAAGAAAAAAAGCTAGATAGCGTCATTTCCTTTCGCATTTTTAACTCTTTCTTTTCTCAAAACGTGTATATATCATAATAGACATTTGGCATTAAATTATAGTCCTAATTCAACAAGTGAAAAGTTTCCCCTTTATTTATCCTGACTCACTGCTAGTTTTCTTTCTCACTCGCTCATATATAAAATCAATTGTATTTATGTATCAGAAAAAAATTATATTTATGCATCACGAAAAGATAATACAACTATTATCAGGAAAATTGTATTTGTGTATGCATTTTAGAGGTCATGATACAAATATGTTTCAATGTATCTATATTTTAACTTCAAAGCTAATTTGTGTATGTATGAGATTGGGAAAGAGAAAAACGAGAGAAAGTGGGAGGAAATTATGTATACGTGTATTAGTGATCTGTGTATCTCACACTATTTCTATAAATTATACTCAATTAGATAAATTATAATTAATTCGTAATGGAGATCGCAAATTAGGGTAATAGACTAATTGATAGGGTTAGGTGGGGTATAGTAGGGTTAGGGGGAGTGTGTGTCTGTTTCTGTGTGTGTGTGTCGTATTATGTGTTAGTTTTATCGTAGTTACATACTGTCATATGTTATGTATTATTAATCGATCTAGTCGCTCTTTTTGTTCCTTCCCTTTCCTTTTGTCATATCTAGTTTTTTCTGCTTTTTGGATTTTGAGATGAGGGTTCCAAGAAACAGTCTCTCTACTTGTATGAGTTAGTGGTAAGATCTGCATATACTTTACCCTCTTCTCTCATTTGTGAAATTTTACTGGATATGTTCGATATGTTATTATTGTTGTAATCATGATTTAAACTATGGATGAATTTAATGAAAATGGGTCAAAAAGATGGAGGCCCACAATTGGCTTTCTCTACCCAAGTAAACTATATATAGACTTTTCCTTTCAAAATCCTCAGATTCCCAAATCCCAATTCTCCGTCGAAACACAAATTGCCCTTGTCCCGCCCTTTTCACATTTACAAAACTGATCGGCGTCGGACTTCCGGTTAGGGTTTTCTCAGTGCCGCCGATGTAAATGGAGTGATGACTTCCTGGATTTTCTTTTGCATATACATATACTCATAGATTTGCTAGAGTTGCTGTTCACAAGTTTCGCATTTCAATTTTTGTTTTCCCGCCCACTCAAGCTTTCCGTAAGTTAACTACTCTTCATTTTACTCTGTTTATGCGTTTTTTTTTCTTTTGAATGTTCATTTTCCGTTTGTTTGCAGTCAACCGTTTTCAGTTTTAATGGCTGAGTTGTGTATGTATAATAATTTTGGATTTGGAACGGACTAAAGGGATCGTAAACATAAAGTATTGGTGCATGTGAGTTTATGAAATTGAAGAATACTTTTATATTATGTGCATCAAAATTGTTGTTTAATTTTGTGGTCTTTGATATGCTGTGTGAAAATGTGAAATTAAATAGTTGCCTAAAATGGAAATATACATTCTCATTGAAATGGACTGAAAAGTAAAGCAGGAAGTGTAAATTGAGCCAGAGGGAGAACTATAATTTTGTATTTGGAAGAGACTGGATGGATGGTGAACATAAAGTATTGGTGCATATGAGTTTAATAAATTAAATAATGCTTTTGAATCTTGTTGTCTTAGAGCATAGATATATAGAATGTACCAAAATGTCATTTAATCTTGTGATCTTGAACGAAAAGGTGAAATTAAGAGTTGCCCAACACGAAAATAGATATTCTTTCGAAATGGTCTGAAAAGTAAAGTAAGACAAATAAATTGAAATAGAGGGTGGACTATAATTTTGTATTTGGAACGGACTAGATGGATGGTAAACATAAAGTATTGCTGTGCTGCATATGAGTTTACGAAATTAGAGAATGTTTTTGAGTCTTGTTGTCTTGGACTAAAGATACGTAGAATATAAATGTCCTTTAGTCTTGTGATCTTAAACATTCCATGTGGAAACTTGAAATTAAAGATTTGTCTAAAAAGGAAGAGACGTTTTTTTGAAATGGACTAAAAAGGAAACTAAGACAAACAAATCATCAAGGAGGGAGTACTATAATTTTGCCTTAATACACCATGGTAAATTAACGTAGTTTGGTGTGGGTGGAGCCAGAAATTTGTCATGGGGACTAAAAGAAATGTAAATGTGTCATGCTGAAGATATGAAACTAAGTCAAGGGGATTCAATAGCTTATGTATAAAAAAACAAAAGATTACTTATCCTTTGTGCACAGTTTAATTTTTTGGTCAAGGGAATTCAATTGAAGCCCCTTCACAAAAGGTAGCCGCTGGTTTGGTCCATACACGGGGTTTGAGTTTTTTATTTGGGATTGGTGTATAGCTTTGTGTTAAGAATTAAGAGATGCCATTATGTCTTTTCTTTTTTCTTCTAGGGAAAGACTAGTGTAAAGCTTTTACCAGGGGCCGCAAAGGTCTTATACATAATGGGTTTTGGGAGTTGTAATGTGAAGTCCTTTTTAAGATGAACGGATGATTTCAATTTGATCACTTTTAGCAATTTAGGATTAACAATTGTAAACCAAAATCTCAAAGTGAATGTCATTTTTGAAAACATAGAACAAAATGGACTGTTTCAAGACAAGAAAAATACTAAAGGAAGGCAGAGTCAAGAATTTTAGCTTTGAGTACATGTTATGTAGGATTAACAAATGTTATGTGTGATTTAATTAATGAATTTGAGAAAGAAAAAAAAAGATTGTAGTAGTTTTTTCCGATTAGATTCCAATATTCAGCAGAATATATATATATATATATATATATATATATATATATATATATATATTGTTGTTGTTGTTGTATGTATTCAGACTGTGGTACCAATATCTATTTATTTCTTTTTTTTATAAGCTCCACTCTTCCTTCGTTTTTGGATTTTGCAATATGCTCTCCAATCTGTGTTACCAAACCATGGATGGGATTTGATATGTGCATCCAGTGTTGAAGTGAATAGTGTTAATGCTGTAGACTTGAAGATACTGTGATGATAGGAAGGGGAGTGACCATTTGCCACATTAATCTTTCCTAATTATTATAACGAATGGTGCTTTATTATGCAAAGTCGGCTCTTTGACATGATTATTTTCTCCTGAATAACTATTTGATTTGGTACTCAGCATAGAGGGAGAGCTGTTTTTCTTCTTATTGTTGTGGATGAAGGCATGAAGCCTTCATTTGCAAATCTTAGTTATATGGAATCACGACATCATAATCAACTCCATTGAAAATGGAAAGTGCTATCTCGACTGAATGGCAATATAGATTTATAAGGTTGTCAAATTTTGCAAGTGGTCTATGTTGTATCTGCTTGCTGCTCTCTCTCATTAGTGCGTGCTCATTAAATTTTATTTTTTTTCTCTTGATACAATTAAAAAATCTGTTCTAACTTTTGAAGGTTATAGGAAACATGAAGCCTGTAACTTCAGAGGTACAACCAGTTCAAGTTGACTATGCTTCACGGAAACCTCGCATTCTGCTAGCTGCAAGTGGAAGCGTGGCAGCTATAAAATTTGCGCATCTATGTCGTGGCTTTTCTGAATGGGCAGAAGTCAAAGCAGTTGCAACAAAAGCTTCTCTTCATTTCATAGACAGAATGTCATTCCCAAAAGACGTCGACCTTTTTACAGATGATGTTGAATGGTCCATTTGGAAGAGGGTAGGTGATGGTGTGCTGCACATTGAGCTCCGTAAGTGGGCTGATATCATGGTTATTGCCCCTTTATCAGCAAATACGCTTGGAAAGGTGATATCTCTTTGTATCTTTTTGCTCATCATTCCATGATATTGGATATACATTCCACTTCAAGAAACAAATTCATTTCCTTACACCAGTTAACCATGTGGGTATTTCTAGTTCAGATAAATGTTCAAAAATGACTAATATTATTGAGGACCTAGACTTATAGAAATTATCATGGAATTTGGTCTCCTGATTACTTGTGTGCCAATGAGCAAGTGTGGAAGTTCGGTAAAACAGTCATCCACAATTGATATATTAACATAAAATATTTGAAGGATTTGCATCTCATGGTTATAAATTGACATGTATTTTTGTGATGTAGATTGCCGGTGGAGTGTGTGATAACTTGCTGACTTGCATTGTGCGAGCATGGGACTATAAGAAACCCTTTTTTGTGGCACCAGCCATGAATACATTTATGTGGTATAACCCATTCACAGAACGTCACCTTATGACAATTGACGAGCTTGGTGTCTCTCTTATACCACCAGTACCAGTGAGGCTTCCCTCTGGAGAGTATGGAAATGGAGCTATGGCAGAGCCTTCTCACATCTTCTCAACTGTAAGACTCTTCATAAATACCCGATTACAATCAGGGGGGAGTAGAACCATGCCATGATATATGGATCATGAAAGTTCATTCACCATTTCATCCGAACATAGAAATTTCTGTTGAAGTTTGCCAAAAGAATTTTGTCCCAAGGATCCTACCTGTATCTGGTACAATCTCTTGCATGGTTTGGCATGCAGTTCTTCTCCCCTATACTTTTGTGTCTCCCCTGCTGTCCTGTTTTGTACTCTTTAGAGCTACTTGACTTTCATTTTTGTGTGGAGATATCGTGCAACTCCGAGTAGTATTAACTGCTGAAAGTGGACGTGATCATGGAACGACGTGTGCATAATAGAGGCAGCTTCTTGATTAGCCTAGCAAATGATGCTGGAAACTCAAATATATTTGAGAGTAGATTTACTTGTATAAATTTGTTGATGATCTCAGGCTTATTGATGACAAAATTGAGTGATTTTAGAATCTCTCACTTTACTTTCTGAGCCTTGCACAAAATGAATTTTTAAAAAAATTGCACCAGCCGGGAATCGAACCCGGGTCTGTACCGTGGCAGGGTACTATTCTACCACTAGACCACTGGTGCGTTGGTAGTATTGTGCACCCAAAAAGGATCATATATTTTGTGGATTTAGTGAATTCTTCTATTTAATTTTGAGTCGTCATAACAGATTATTTCCATTTTCCTTCATTGGTATTGCATTTGCTAACGTGGTAAACTGTTCTATTTTATTGTTTTTTTAAAAAAAAATTTGTATGTGTTTCTTAAATTTCCATTTTAAATTTTTAAAGTTTGGACCAAAAATTATATTTTTTCTATTGTTGCACTATTTTGTTGATTTTTTTAGAAGTTATTCTTCTGTAGAATTAGTTTTGTTGGACTTTGATGCCAAAATAAGAACATATGTGATGATTAATCAACTTGGGATTTGGCAATATCACAGATTACATCTGTACTAGGATAAACATACTTAATTCGTCCTCCTAATTGTACAGTTAATGTTAACAATATTCATTTATTTTTCGTGGTACAACTTTATATAGTACTATACTATTTTTTTAAAATATACAGTAAGTCAACTAAGCAACTTTTTTAAATCTAATTAGGCAATTAAGGAGAGAGGCCTGCTTTAAAACAACATTAATTAGCAGACAAGTGTGCATGTGGGACCATGTGAGATGTGACCACGGCCAATTAGTTTGGTTGCAATTTTGTTTTTAACATTGGTGATGGAAAGAGAGTAGGAGCCCGTTTTATCCTATCTAAAAAAAGAAACTATCAAATTAATCAACCCTAGGGAGAGTGACGATGGAGATGTATTGTGGCCAGGCCTTCTACTGTTTATCAATTTGAACCTCGTTCTTCTGCAATAATCTTAATTTTTAAATTAGTAACTCTCAATCATTTTCTATCGATTGTCAGCTTGTTCAACTAATTTTTGTCACCTGGCACAAACACATTTATTTTTTTTATGGTGATTACAACCTAGGTATTTTTTAGGATCAGGCTACTCTAGAACGTTAGCAGTATTGCTTAGTTGCTTGCCTTCCCGCCATTTCCTAAAATTCTAGGTATTGAAGACTACTATTGATACATGAAACCACAACAAAGACACATAGAATACGAGTAAATATCCACTAAAGAAAGAAAAAAAGAAGAAAAACACACTACTTTGTGTCTACACACACTTATTTAAACCTTTAAAAACTCAAAAGAATCGACGAATTATTTATTCTCTTCACTCTCTCTACAAACACTCTTCTAAAGTGATCATTATGATCAGAAATTCACTCTCTAAATTATTTTATTCACTGTAGCAAAAATGTCAATAACATTAATAACATATCTAATATGATTACATAAGTAAGATTTGAAGAGGGTGAGATCAGTCGCGTAGTCAATCACATACACTCAAGGGTGAGATCAGTCGCGTAATCAATCACATGACTGAACACTCTTTGTCAAAAAAAAATATTAATATTCATATGTAGCTTAATGCTCAAAACTACGAGATTAGCTCAAGAAATACTGAAAAATGTTTTAATGGCAGTGGGACTTGGTAATGAAAAGCTTAAAAAATGAAGCCAATTTTTACGAAATTCTGTTGTAGTAATGCCAATAAAAACAAAAAAATAATTAGACCCAAAGCAAAAGGGTTAATTTATGTATTATGTCTTATACATTAACTTTCTACGTGATATATTTAACATCACAAAATTAAAAAATAATTTTGTACGTCTAAAATATCTTTAATTTACGAACACAAGATTCCAAAGTCTTCTACGATTTTTTAAACTTGGTGCCAGATCAAAATAAAAGCAACAAACTAAAATGCGGAGAGTATATAAAGTAGATGGATCTTATTAAACGTGCCCTCAATTAATATTGGTACTTCATATTTGACATGTTTCTACGTGCTTCCATGATAAGTCAACTTAATTATTCTTCTTGGTGACACAAAAATTAACAAATCACCATTAATTCTAGTTTACAAGTAAAGCATAATATAAAGGATCAAAAGAAAATCAATTTTAATCAGTTAGCACAACAAGATGACTAATTTTTCCAAGAAAAAAACTAAAGTTTCTAGTAATGAACAATTCTTTTATTGTGTTCTATCTAAACTTATATTTTTCATCCCTATTACAATACTCTTCTTGCTTCTAATCTTCTTATGGTCTTCATCATCCACCATTATCTCTGGTAACATCATCCATCTCTGCTTCCAATCGCGTAAATTCAACGATCTTTATTGCATTTCAGCTGGTACACAACCAAATCTTAATGTCTCGAGCACCCTTTCATCAAACGTTAGTGCAACCAAAATAGTTGATGATTTGCAACAGAAATCAACGCGCCTTGGCATACCGATCCCTCCAGGGTACCATGCCTTCAGAAATGGCATGGTTAAAAGTGATGAGGAATTGCTAGTGGCTTATAACGACGTGGAGGATCAGTTAGCTGTGCATCGATCGTGGACATCAACGAGCCAAATTGGTAACGCAACATTATGTGATGGCAGGGGAATTTATGTGTATGAATTGCCAATGAAGTTTAACAAGGATTTGGTGTCTCAGTGTGCTGATATGATTCCGTGGGTCGATTTGTGTAAGTATTTCAGCAATGATGCAATGGGTGAACCAGTCGAAAAGCTAGGAAAAGGATGGTACCAAACTCATCAGTATTCGTTGGAGTTGATATTTCATTCGAGAGTTATGAATCATCCTTGTAGAGTACACAACATAAGTGAAGCAGAGGTTTTTTATGTGCCTTTCTATGCTGGACTTGATGTCTTGAGATGGCATTTCAAGAATGTAACAAATGATATCAAGGACTCTTTGGGACTAGAACTCGTGAAATGGCTCGAATCGCAACCAACTTGGTCCAAACGATCAGGTAAAATAGAGACAGATCCAAGATTTAAATTTGTCTGGTTCAACCTTGATAATAGCATTAAAGTGCTCGTTATAATTGTTGAAATTTAGAGTACAAACACACGCCTAAAATATATCTTTTTTTCGAGTTTCATACCTCAATTATCAGTTGTTTCCCTTTTCCTATTTGAACTATCACTTTTTCGCGAGTTGGTCATCTCAACTATTATTTGTTCTCATTTGTTGCATGAACTATCACCGTCTATGTATTAGAGCCCACCTAGTTAAGTAGATGGTGCTAGTTCACGTAGGAAAAGTGAACAACTTATAGTTGGCCTAGTCAGTAGGTTCTAATACATACATAGTGATAGTTCAGGTAATAGTAAAAGGGGACAATTGATAGTTGAGGTGTGTTTTTGATCGTTAACTCTTTTACGTATTCAGTTGAAGCTATAACGTGCGAGCTACGTGCAGGTAAAGATCATATCTTTGTACTTGGGAAAATTTCTTGGGATTTCAGAAGATATAGCAACTCGAATTGGGGAAGCAGGTTCTTGGAGCTAGACGAAATGCAGAATCCGGTGAAGCTATTGATAGAACGACAACCATGGCACCTCAACGACATAGGAATACCTCATCCAACTTTTTTCCATCCACAATCAGAAGATGACATAAGAACATGGCAGCTAAAAATCATCAAGACAAATCGAAAAAGCCTCGTAAGTTTTGCTGGTGCAGCAAGGCCTGATGCACCAGAAAGCATTAGGTCAATCTTGATCAACCAATGCACTTCATCAAACACCACTAGTGAATGCAGATTCATGAATTGTAGTTCTGGTTCATGTGATCAACCCGAGTCCATCATCGAGTTGTTCATTGAATCGGAATTCTGTTTACAGCCTCCAGGCGATAGCCCTACAAGAAAATCAGTATTTGATTCACTTATATCAGGTTGTATTCCAGTAATATTTGATCCATTTACAGCATACTATCAATATCCTTGGCATTTACCAGAAGATTACAAAAAATATTCTATTTTCATAGATCAAGAAGATGTGAGGAACATGAAAGTTAATGTTGTCGAAAGACTTACCAAAATTCCTCCAAGGGAAAGAGAGAACATGAGAAGATACATAATTTATGAATTGTTGCCTGGATTGGTGTATGGAGATCCAAAATCAAAGCTGGAGAAATTCCAAGATGCATTTTCTATAACAATGAACAATCTGTTTGAAAGGTTGAACAGATTGGAAGCGTAATCAGTAAACTTGTTGCTATATGATCAAGGGGTGGAAATAATCTATTGCAATGCAGGATAAGACTGCATACAATAGATCCTAGTAGTTTGATTTGTTTCATGGATACTGCACATAGTGAGAGCTTAGTACACCGAACTGCTTTAATATTTATGTTGGTTTTTGTTTGCTTCATTTAGTCACATGTATCTTAATTACTTCTGTCAGTCAGAACTTAGTAATCATTTTTTCATGTTCATCACTTCTCAAGCACTTCTTTTCTCCATCTTTTAAATTTTGATAGAATTGATAGAAATTTTTGTTGATGTATACCAATGGTTTGTACAAGTATATATACACAGATAAAGAATAAATGTAACCTTTCTATTTGTACACTTGTTCTGTTTCTAGTAGCTTCGTAATATTTGACTCGTATTGACTTGACATACTTCTTAAAAAAAATTTAATTAGAAATATATTTTACTAAATTAATTTTATTAATAATGTTTGCAAACTTTAAATTTAATTACTATTATTTTAAGTAGCTATTTAATACTAAGGGTAGTATGAAAAAATTAATAAAAGTCTCTTGATTCACTAAAATAGCTAAGTAAATAAAATACTCTATTTATTTTACTTTACTAAATGGGAATAAGTAGGCAACTCTTTATCAACATGCCTATTTAAGTTATCTGCTTCTTCGCTGCTATTATACGAGACCCGTAAAAATAATTTGCAGGTTAATTAATTTAATATTTCTAAAGTAGCTTGATTATATTTCTTCAACTGCTTTAATTATGATTTTACAATATTAACCTTAATAAATTATTTGTGTGAGTTTCTTAATTTAAGATTTTCAAATCTGCTTGATTATATTTCTTTATCCGTTTCAATTATGATTTTACAATACTAGCCCTGATAAATTATTTTGCGAATAAGCAGGTAGCTCTCTGTCAATATATCTACTTCTTCGTCGCAATTATATAGGATCTGCAAAAATAACTTGTGGGTTTCTTGATTTAATATTTTCAAAGCAGCTTGGTTATATTTCCTTAGCTGCTTCTAAATCTAATAATTAATAACTTAATAATTTTAAAATGCATATAAAACATATATTCGCATTACAAAAATTGAGATAAAAAAATATCTATTGCAGACTCGTGACTAGTTTTATATAGAAGTCAAGTAAAATAAAATTGAAAGAGAACTTTTAGAATTTTTAAAAGTAAATGATACAAGTAAAAAAAATCTTTTTGAAACTATTGTAGATAAATTTAAAAAGAATAGATTTAACATAAAGTATTTTGTGACATGGCTAATTTTTGCACAAAAGTTATTTCATTCTTTCGCACTACACATATATTCACTATTTTCTTTTTGTACTAATCGATGAAACTTTTTAAAAGATAGTGTGTCCAATCTAGCTTTCAAATCATTGTCACAAACACGATTAAAAAAAGTTATATTGAAAGTATCAAATTAATAATATTTCAAATTCAACAAATATGAGATGTTTTATTTGAATCAATAGAAGTTAGTAAAATATTGAAGATAATATAAATAATGTGGTTAAGTGAAAGTTAGCTAGGGAGTTAGCTGAAGATAGTTAGAGTTAGTTAACTAGTTAGTTGATTGGTGGTTGTATTAATTAATTAGTTAATATCTAGTTAGTTAATGATGGGGAATTAATCCCATGTAGTGAATATACACAATATAGCTTGTAGGGGAGCATAAACTTGTATAAATAGATGTGGTACCACATCACATACACACATTATATACAGCACAAAAATTTCCCAATTCTGCAATTTTCTTCTTCTTCAAGTACTCTGTGATTTCTTCCCTTTTGCATGTCCTCTCTGTGAGATTGATCTGCGACTGTGATGAAGTTTGTTCATGGTATCAGAGCCTAGAGACTAAGCTGGCAACAATGGCGAATTCAACACCTAATGCTTCTATTGGGACAGTCGAAACTCTCACACAGATGGAGAGGAAACAAAATCATCCTCTCTATTTGCATAGCTCAGACACACCAG
>JAOTQR010000011.1:17836145-17864303 GCA_025774065.1 Solanum ossicruentum | reverse complement strand
AAAAATGGGTTGTGGGAAGAGCAAATTCGGATTTGTTGTTAAACAAATGATTTTAGTATCTCAAAAAGAAGTATTCATATTATTAAATATATTATTTCTATTAAATGAGTTTTAATATCCCTTTTATTAAATCCAGAATTAATATTTAGTTTTAGTCAAATTTCTAATCTTCTCCATTTAATTTTTATTATATTTATTATAATTAATATTAATATCATTAAACAACTAATATAATAATTGAAGAAAAAGGTGAAAAGACGATTTTGTCTAAAATAGAATATTTTAATAAAGGACAAAAGTTCAAACAATATTTCTAAGGATTTTTGCATTTTTAATATAGTATAAATTGATATAAATTATTACTAATAATATTCTTTTTGTCCCATTTTAGTTTTCATAATTTTCATTTTTATAGTCGATTTATGTAAACTTTTGGTTAATATTTTAAGATATATTGTTTCATTATATTAATATGACAAAAGGTACGATCAATAATTCTTATCTTATAATTTTTTAATATATATTTTTATTTTTCCACAGCTAGATCTAATTAATTCTGTTAGTTCAAGCCATTCCATTTCGATCTAAACCCGGAAATCTCACTACTAGCTTTATTAAGAGTTGAATAGTGGAATTTGAAAATTAATTTAATTTGATTTAATTTTAAAGTTAATTAAATTAATTTTTGAAAAATATAACATAGCAAAGGATGGAATATCATTCAGAAGTCAGGTTCCTATGCCTCAACGTCATTGAATACATAGGTGCATCTTATTATTTCCCAATGAACAAGTGGAAACACTATTTAATACTTTTGCACTATTGGAATCTTAAAGTTTCTCACGAATAATGCAATGGATTTTAACCTATTTAATCAAGTTTTTGGGAGATTAATAATGGTTATTTTAAAAAGTGAGATGTTTGATAAACTTTTCGAAAAAAAATAAACATTTTTATAGAGTAACAAAAGTTTTTTTTTAAAAAAATTGGGGGTAGGAGAAGGAAAAATGAGAAGGGAGAGTACAATGTGGAAAATCGAATCCTCACCAATTGAGTTATTTTTTAAAAATTAAAAAAAAAATTCAAACACATGCACTTTTCAAAGTCAAATATCAGTTATTACTCATGAGTATTTTTTAATTTTTCATTAGCCAAACACAATTTTATATCAAAACTACTTTTCAATGATCCTTTTTATCTCTTCATAAGAACCTCCTATATAGGTTTTTTTTTTTTGGGATATTCGAATCCACATTATTAAAACTAAAAATTGAAAATATTTACCATCTAAAATAAATCTTTTTATTCACGTTGCAAAATAAGCTTTGATCAAACGAGCGATAAGTCGATTTCTAATTAATAGTTAGCAAAGAAAAAATAAAATAAGGAGAATTGCATTATTTTGACATAGAAAACCGTGAAATCCGATTGGGTGTTTTCCAGCATATTCGATAGGCCCATTATTCAAATACTATTTCAAAGCCTTAAAATACGTTTCACATCATCCGTTACGTATTTATACTACCAAATAAACAAAAAATGTGTTCACACTGAACAATCTTGCTATGGGAAATATTATATATATTTGACCAAAGTGAAAACAAGGAGAAATCTCACATTATTGTACATATTTATCATTTATTTACGATTTAAGTAAGATGCATTTTATTTTAGGCGTAATATAATATTTTTAACTTGATTTCAGATATTTTAATTTTTCTAAGTGTAGTTAATTAGAATATTTTAAAAATATTCTTTTCTAGGATAACAAGATGTTTAAAATGAAAAAAATGATTTTTCAAACAAAACAAGCTGCATAAATAACTGGCATTTCAAGATTATTGTTTCTTCCCATCCATCCACCCCTCGCGTCTGACCATCCCACTCCTGCCACCCATCTCTACCTCGAGGGATAATACTCCCTTAGGTCCTTTTTATATGTGTGATTACTATAAATAAATGGTTCTCTATATATATACAATTTCACAAAATTAATGCATAAATAGTATATTGAAACTTGTTCTTATTTTATCCTTGATAGTTAATGAATTTTGTAAAGATCTATTTGATCAATTAGAAGAACGAAAAATACAATTAATATACATTAAATAATAATAAAATAATAAAGTCAATTTTTTTCTTAAAAGATGACATAACTTTTTTTAGGCTAAGTCGTCACACACTAGCAAATAAGAATAATTTCCATTCTTGCATCCTTAAACTATCTTAAAGTAGGCAATAAATTTGTTTCCATAAATTAGGTCCCAATTAGCTGCCACCTGTCAGAACAGTTGTTGACAAATTTTCTTCCCCCAAACCAATCAAAATAGCTTTAAATATGACCCCTCTCTCCATTCATTCTCCACACTTCAAATCTCAAATCTCAAATCTCATCAAATCCCATAGCTATGTCTCTCAAAGTTTATGTCGATCGTCTTTCCCAACCTTCTCGGGCTATTCTAATCTTCTGCAAGTAATCTTCTAATTTTGTTAATCGTTCATTACTCACTCCATCTGAATCATTATAATCTGATAATTAATTTTTTTTTCTTGTAAGGATGAATGGAATCGAATTTGAGGAGGTATATATTGATCTTTCTAAAGGACAGCACAAATCCCCTGAATATCAAGGTTAGTTCTTTGCTTTTTTTCCCCCCCAATTTCAGTTTTGAAGTTTAAATTTAAAAATTTGAGTGTTTTATAGTTGTGATTTTTCAGAATTGTAAGTCGTGTTTGGTGATGCGTTTTACCTGAAAAATTTTGAAGTTTTTTAAATAGAAGTAGTCCGAACAATGGTTCTGACCCTGTTTTGGGGAACTTAAAAATATTTGAAGATCATATAAAATTTCATGGCCGAACTTATATTTGAATATAAATTTTTAAAAATTTATGGTCAAATGCTAGCTTAATTTAAAGATTAGACTCACTTATTAGATTCTTAATTGTGTATTTTAGTAGTTTTTTAATGGTATTTTATTTCACTTGCAGAAGTTAATCCCATGAAGCAAGTACCAGCCATAGTTCATGGCACTTTTAAGCTTTTCGAAAGGTAATATTCTCATATAAATTACTGATATGCAGGGACAGAGCTAGAGACCGTTCAAATTAACTCTGTATTTGTCGAAGAAATTCATGTAACATGTATGAATTATTATTGTTTTAGAATCCACTAACTTAAAAATATGAAATTCATAAATTAGGGAATCTTAGTAGCTCTGAACTCCCACCTTGTTGGTGAGGTTCGATTCGCCACACTGTAATCCCCTCCCCATTTTCCCTTCTCCTACCCCAATAAATGAAAAAAAAATCATAAATTTCAAATCCTTGCTTCACTTGTACACGAAGAGTGTAAGACGTGGTTGTGGAGGTGCCCTTAGTGATATGGTCCATTGTTAGATCTAGACCTCTTATTGTTTTAGTCGACGATAGAGGGATTTCTATATGTACTAATTCAACAAACTATGAGAGCTTCTTTTGGTTAATGTTAAAAAGATTTATACGTGCACCAATAGTTTCTTTGAGTTATCCTTTCTGATTGAAGATTTGTTTAACAATTGTTCCAATCATGTAAATTATGGCGTGTTCATACTATTTAAGAGCTGTCTCACAAATTTTCTGTGCTTTGCAGTCATGCTATTCTTAGATATCTAGCTTCTGCGTTTCCGCTAGCTGGTGATCATTGGTAAGTTTAGTTCTTTCCGCTTCTTAATTTTAAGTTCTAGCTAAGCAGTAAATTTCTTATAATGTAAACATTGGAATATAGATTATAATAGGATTGAAGTCTACAATCCTCATTATTTTATGCTTTACCCTGAAGGTATCCGAGTGATGTGCAAAAAAGAGCAAGCGTAGAATGTGTCTTGGATTGGCACCACTCTAACTTACGCCGTGGTTCAGGTACTTCTTGTTTAACTTGAAGATACTTAATTTACTATGAGATTTTGAATTGGTTATGGGTTGACTTAATCAGATTCTTATAGATGGGAAATTCGTTTGTATGATGAGAGTGATCTCACATTGGATCGGGACAAGATCCCCTGGATTCCTTATATGACTTGGACAATCCTCCTACCTTTAAGCTAGATTTTGATGTGTGAGTTACGTCCAAAGTCTATTTAACATGGTATGAGAGTCAGGCTCATGATCCGGTATGAGGCCCCAACTGTGCGGAGGGTGATTATATACCCCGCTCCATGATTGTTCATACTCTATTCTAGACAATATCTAGGCATGAGGGTGGGTGATAAGAATGATCCCACGTAGGACTAGAATGAGCTAGATGCTTGGACTCTTTATATGACTTGAGCTATCATCCTTCCTTTTGAGGGGTGAGTTTGGTCCAAGGTCCATATAACAGTTAGTATGGTGAAGGTGCCACTTGCTATTTATTGTGTTGCACTTTCTTAATTATCTTTTCCTTTATAGTGGTTAAGCTTCTTTGGTGGCTAGTTTGCCTGTGTCTAATCAGTTCTACTGCAATGTATCTACTTCTTTTGTTGTTTCCCCTGAAATTGGCTTTCTCAAGGATCATGCTTCTGTTTTCAGCGGGATATGTCTTTAATACGATACTGGCCCCTGCATTTGGATTGCCTTTGAATCCACAAGCAGCTACAGAAAATAGAAATCTCCTTTCTGCATCTCTTGCAACAATTGATACCTATTGGCTGCAGAAAGATGGGAACTTTTTACTTGGAAATTCCAAACCTTCCCTTGCAGATCTTAGCTTAGTTTGTGAGATTATGCAACTTGAGGTATGAAAAAACTCTTCTTGTTTCTTAATGTTGCATCTTCCAACATAAAAATCCGAAGTGTTTAATGGTTAGCAATACACTTGCTGCGTATATGTTTACAAGTTACTACGCTGATCAGGATATCTACCTGATTATCATGTCCATTAAACTCCGGTTTCTTCTTATTGAATACAGTTTCTTGATGAGAAGGATCGTGAGAGTATATTAAGCCCGCACAAGAACGTTTTGAGGTGGATTAATGATGTGAAGAGTGCAACAGCTCCTCATTTCAACGAAATACATGCAGCCCTCTTCAAAGTTAAAGAGATTTTGCAGCAGAAGCGAGCTGGTGGTGCAAGCAGTTAGACTACACGATGAAGATGAAGACGTATCCGCATTTGACACCTATTACAATGTGTCAAGGCCTGCATTATGACATTTTGTGTACTTTAAAGGATGGATATTTCTCAAGTATAATAAGCTACTGTGTGGTATGGTTTGTGTTCTTATTTCTTAATACAATTCTTAGAATGTTTGAGTGTGGTATTGTCCTAATCTTCTAAATAAAAGTAGTTCTTGTTTTGTTTATCAAATGTTGAGTGGCACTATTCTTTCTTTTCTTCTTCAGTTTGGTTCTATTTGAATCCATCATCAATTTGAATTCAGATATTATAGTGTATCTTGAATTCAATTGTTGTAGCTTATCTTTATAACAAAAGATTACTCTTCCTCTAGAATATGTATTAGATAATCCCTTATATTTATCATCAATATGTACAAA
Organism: Solanum ossicruentum; assembly: GCA_025774065.1. Classification (NCBI taxonomy): domain Eukaryota; kingdom Viridiplantae; phylum Streptophyta; class Magnoliopsida; order Solanales; family Solanaceae; genus Solanum; species Solanum ossicruentum. Next base: position 17,858,792 of record JAOTQR010000011.1, on the reverse strand, counting down.
ATCTGTAAATACAAAACAAAACATCAAACCAACTATGTCCTCTTATTTTCTCAAACTCTTCTTATTCTTGATCTTTATAAACTCCAATCAACTTAAGGATTTATACAACATGATATTTATCCATAAATCATCTTTAATATGAGTGACCCACCACCTAGAGGTGGCAAAATTAGGGGGAAATCATAATTTGTCTAACTCGTTCGAGTTTAGAATGATTGTTGACTTGTCCATTTGTTAGTTCAGTTTATTTCAATCCAATCAATTTTAATCCATCAAATTTGGACTAGTAACTGGCTCAAATTGATCCATAAGAAATCTTGTCAAACAGACTTTTTCTTTAATGTGTTTTGTTAGGGAAAATTACAAGAAAATAGATCTAATTGTGAAATTATTTATCAAAAAAGGATCAAATCCAAACTATTTACCTGTTTATCTCATTTTCTCCTTTCCTATTTAGCGCATGATATCAACATCACTATTTTGTGATCAGTGGCGGAGCTAGGACTACTAAGGGTTCAAAATTTAAAAAACAAGCAGACAAACTGGCCAAAGAGAGTTCAACATGTATTATATATAGATAAAAATAATTTTAACTTTGCATAAATAATATAATTTTCTGCCAAAGGGATTCAGATGAAACCCCTAGTCATTGAGTGGCTCCACCACTGTCTATGATACTTCAATATATAATATTTTAAAATCTTTTTTATTTTTATCATTCTAATACTTTCTAAAATTTATTTATTTTATAATATATATATATATTTTTATTTCTTTCTCATTCTCAACCTTTACTTCACGTGATTCATGCGATTTTTCATATTATCTTATTTATTTACTTATTCTATATATTTTTTTCATTAGCATATAAGTATCTAATTTTTAAATTAAAGTCAAATTCGTTGTTGAATAAAATTATAAATTTACATTTTTTCGCTTTTAAGTCATATTTATTTATGCTATGTTAAAATTTAACATAAAAGTATTATGTTAATTTTTTTTACTTTGAATTAAGAATTTATGTTATATTTTGTAGTTTCTTTGTTTTAGTAGTATTGACTTGATGTTTCACATTATAAGCCATTTGTTTCTTGATAGATTTTTTAAATCAAATATTTTCATAATTTTACTATGACATTATATTTGTAATATTTAATATTTTTATCAAACATGCATTTCATGATGTTCCCATGAATCTTATATTTTCAATTTTCTATGACCAATTTAACTAAAATATACTAATTTAAAAGATATAAATTGATTTTTTTATAACATTAGTTAAGAACATATGTTTACTAATTAATATATTTTCAAAAGAAAATATAAATTTAAATATTTCAATTAAATTATTCATAAATGCCCTTAAAACATAGAATCGTCCTAAATGAAATTATCCATAATACATGCTAAATGAAATAATGCAAAAGCATACATAGAATCGTCCAAATTTACTATTGGTGCTTAATCTCCAAAGAATAGATACCAAAAGTGAAATTAAAAGCAAGGAAATGAATGGATTACTACCTAGTTTGGTATATTTTTTAATCAGAATTAGTTATATATTCACTCTTTTTGATATTGATGTCACATCTTGTTTTTAACTAAGTACGCATGCGACACTCGAAACCTTATAATATTACACTATTTATTCACGATTTTGTTATGTCAAATCAACGTAAGACTCTATGAATCACTAAGAGAATATTAAAGAAAATACAAAAGGAACACTAGGAAGAATTCTATTGTAGAGAAACTGCATTTTTTTGTGGTTGACGAATTGAGCCCGGCAAGACGCCTAGGCGGTCTAGCGACGGCGAGGGACGCTTGGTAGGATTTTATGGGCCAAGGAATAGAAAATACATGATTTCAGCAATTCTCAGCAGTGCCCACAGATTCTGACACTACAGGGGGTCCGACTCCACTTTCCAGAAAAATCAAACAAGTGGGTTCGCAACAAGCTCGAAAAAAGGCCTAAGGGGTCCGACGGTGGCGAGTCCGGTGCAACTTTCTCAAAAAATCATACGAGTGGATCTAACGAGCCTGGCAAGAGGCCTAGGTGGCCCGGTGGCGACGGGAATGTCTGGTAGGGTTTTGTGGGCCAAGGAACAGGAAATAGGTGATTTTTGACAGTTTTCTATGGGTGTTAGCCCACGGATTCTGGCACTGCAAGGGGTTCAGAGCAATATTCATGAAAAATCATATGAGTGGGTCCACAACAAGTCCGAAAAGAGGCTCAGGTGGCCCGATGGCAGCGGGAGACACCTAGTAGGATTTTATGGGCCAAAGAAAAGGAAACAAATAATTTCGACAGTTTTATATGGGTATTAGCCCACGGATTCTGGCGCTGCAAAGGGATCCAGTGCAACTTTCATGAAAAATCATATGAGTGGATCCACAATGAGCCCGACAATAGGCCCAGATGGCTCGGTGATGGCGGAGGACGCCTGATAGGATTTTATGGGCCAAGGAACAAGAAATAAGCGATTTTGACAGTTTTTTGTGGGTGTTAGCCCAAGGATACTTGCGTTACAGGGGGTCTAGCGCAACTTTTCTCGAAAAATCCTAGGAGTGGGTCCGCAATGAGCCCGGCAAGATGCCCAGGTGGCCTGGCACTAGCTGGGGACGCCTGGTAGGATTTTATGGGCCAAGGAACATGAAAGAGACAATTTTGGTAGTTTTTTGTAGGTGTTCGCCCATATATTCTGGTACTGCAGGGGGGTCCGATGTAATTTTCTCGTAAAATCATACGAGTGGCTTCACAACAAGCCCGACAAGAGGTCCAGGTAGCCCAGACGGCGGCGGGGAATGCCTGGTTGGATTTTATGGACCAAGGAATAGGAAACATGCAATTTCAGTAGTTTTCTGTGGGTATTAGCCCATGAATTCTGGCGCTGCAAGCGTGTCCGATGCAACTATTCAGGAAATCATACGAGTGGGTCCGCAACGAGCCCAACAAGAGGCCCTGGTTTCCTAGCGGTGATAGGGGACGCCTGGTAGGACTTTATGGGCCAAGGAATAGGAAACAAGCGATTTCAGAAGTTTTCTATGAGTGTTAGCACCTAGATTCTAGCACTACAGGAGGGTCTGGTGCAACTTTCTCAAAAAATTATACGAGTGAGATCGCAACAAGCTCGGTAAGAGGCCCTGGTGGCCAAGCATCGGGGGACGTCTAGTAGGATTTTATGGGCTAAGGATAAAGAAACAAGCGATTTCGGTAGTTTTCTGTGGGTGTTAGCCCACAAATTCTTGCGCTGCAGGGGGTCCGGTGCAACTTTCCCAAAAAATCATATGAGTGGATCTGCAATGAGTCTGGCAAGAGGCCCAGGTGGCCCAACGGAGGTGGAGGACGCCTGGTAGGATTTAATGGGTCAAGGAACAAGAAACAGAAGATTTCAGCAGTTTTATATGGGTGTTATCGCCCGGATTCTAGCACTGCAAGGGGGCCAATGCAACTATCTTGAAAAATTGTACGACTGGGTCTGCAACTAGCCTGACAAGAGGCCCTGAAGGCGGCGGGGGATGCTTGGTAGAATTTTATGGGCTAAGGTACTGGAAACAAATGATTTTGGCAGTTTTCTATGTGTGTTAACCCATGAATTCTAGCGCTGCAAGGGGGTCCGACGCAACTTTCTCGAAAAAACAAACCAGTGGGTCCGCAATGAGTCTACCAAGAGGCCTAGGTGGCCCGGAGGAAGTGAGGGACGCCTGGTAGGATTTTATGGGCAAAGGAAAAGGAAATAGATGATTTCAGCATTTTTTGTGGGTGTTAGTCATGAATTTCTGTACTGTATGGGGGTCCAGAACAACTTTCTTGAAACATCACAGTAGTGGGTCAGCAATGAGCATGGCAAGAGGCCCAGCGACGGCAGGGGACTCCTGGTAGGATTTTATGGTCCATGGAACAGAAAACAAGCGATCTCGACATTTTTCTATGGGTGTTAGCCCACAAATTCTTGCGCTGTAAGGGGTCCGATGCAACTTTCTCGAAAAATCATATGAGTGGGTTCGTAACAATCTCGGCAAGAGGCCCAGGTGGCCTAGCAATAACAGGGGACGCCTGGTATGATTTTATGGGCCAAAGAACAAGAAACAAGGGATTCTAGCAGTTTTCTATGGGTGTTAGCTCACAGATTCTGGCACTGCAGTGGGTCCATCGCATCTTTTCCAAAAAATCATTCGAGTGGGTCCGTAACGAGCCCGGCAACAGGCCTAGGTGGCCCCAGCGACAATGGAGGATGCTTGGTAGGATTCTACAGTCCATAAAATAGGAAATAGACGATTTTAACAGTTTTCTATGGGTGTTAGCCCACGAATTCTGGTGCTGCAGGGGGTCCAGCTAAAATTTATCAAAAAATCATATGAGTGAGTCCATAACGAGCCTGACAAGAGGCTCTTATGGCCCGACGATGGTGGGGCATGCCGGGTAGGATTTTATGGGCATAGGAATAGGAAATAAGCAGTTTTGACAGTTCTTTGTGGGTGTTAGCCCACGAATTCTGGTGCTGCAGTGGTGTGTGGCATAACTTTCTTGAAAGTCATAGAGTGGGTCCACAACGAACCGAGCAAGAGGCCCAGGTGGCTCGGCGACAGCGGGAGATGCCTGGTAGAATTTTTTGAGTCAAGGAACAGGAAACAAGCGATTTCAGCAGTTTTGTATAAGTGTAACGCCCATGAATTCTGGCGCTACAGGGGGTCCAGCGTAATTTTCCCAAAAAATGATAATAGTAGGTCTACAATAAGCCCGACAAGAGGCCCAGGTGGCCTGGCGCCGAGGGGGGGATGCCTGGTTGGATTTTATGGGCCAAGAAACGGGAAACAGGTGATTTCGACAGTTTTCTATGAGTATTAGCCCACTGATTTTGGCATTGCAAGGGGGGTTCGGTGCAACTTTCCAAAAACTCTTAAGAATGGATCCACAATAAGCTCAGCAAGAGGTCTAGGTGGCCAGACGACGGCGGAGGACGCCTGGTAGAATTTGATGGGTCAAGTAACAAGAAACGGGCAATTTTGGTAGTTTTCTTTAGGTTTTAGCCCACGGATTCTTGAACTGTAGGGGGGTCTATTGCAACTTTCTTGAAAAATCATACGAGTGGGTCTGTAACGAGCATGATAAGAGGGCTAGGTGGCCAGTAGTAGAGAGAGACGCCTGGTAGGATTTTATGCCCCAAGGAATAGGAAACAGGCGACTTTAGCAGTTTTCTATAGGTGTTAGCCCACGGATTCTGGTGCTGCAGGGGGTCCGACTCAACTTTCTTGAGAAATCATATGAGTGGGTCCACAACGAACCCGACAAAAGGGCCAAGTGGCCTAGAGGCAGCGGGGGACCCCTGCTAGGACTTTATTGCCCAAGGAACAGAAAATAAGCGATTTCAGCAGTATTCTGTGGGTGTTAGCCCATGAACTCTAGTGATGCAAGGTGGTCAGGAACAACTTTCCCGAAAAATCATACGAGTGGGTCTGTAATGAGCCTGGCGAAAGGCCCAGATGGCCTGAAGTGGCGGGGGATGCCTGGTAGGATTTTTTGGGCGAAGGAACAGTAAATAGGCAATTCGACAGTTTTCTATGGGTGTTATCCCATAGATTCTATTGTTTCAGGTGTCCAACCACTTTCACAAAATATCATACGAGTGGGTCTACAACGAGCCCCACAAGAGGCCTAGGTGGCCCAATGGAGGTGATGACGCATTGTAGGATTTTATGGGCGAAGGAATAGGAAGCAGGAGATTTTGACAAATTTTTGTGGGTGTTAGCCAAGGATGCTATCATTGTCGCGGGTTACGGTGCAACTTTATTAAGAATTCATATGAGTGTGCATGCAATGACCCTGGAAAGAGGCCTAGGTGGATCGACGGCAGCGGGGAATACGTGGTAGGATTTTATGGGCCAAGGAACAGTAAATAGGCCATTTCGACAGTCTTCTGTGGGTGTAAGACCACAGATTCTATTGCTGCTGGGGATCCGGAGTAACTTTCACAAATAACTATACAAATGGGTCCGCAATGAGCTCGACAAGAGGCCCAGGTGGCCCGGCATCAGCGGGGGACACCTGCTAGGATTTCATGGGCCACAGAACAAGAAACAGGTAATTTCAATAGTTTATGTGGGTGTTAGCCCACGGATTCTGGTGCTGCAGTGGGGTCCAACATAAATTTATCAAAAAATCATATGAGTGGATCTGCAATGAGCCTCGTAAGAGGCCCAGGTGGCCCGACAGTGGTGCAGGATGCCTTGTAGGATTTTATGGGCCAAGAAATAAGAAACAGGCAATTTCGATAGTTTTCAATAGGTTTTAGCCGACGAATTCTAGCGTTGTAGGGGGGTCCAACGCAAATTTCTAGAAAAATCATACAACTGGGTCCCTAACAAACCTAGCAAGAGGCCCAGGTGGCTCGACGATAGTAGGGGACGCTAGGTAGGTTTTTATGGGCTAAGGAAAAGGAACAGATCATTTCAGCAGTTTTCTATGGGTGTTAGCCCACGGATTCTGGCGCTGCAGATAGTCTAGTGCAACTTTCTCAAAAATCATATGAGTGTGTCTACAACGAGCACGATAAGAGGGCCAGGTGGTGCGGCAGATGCGAGGGATGCCTGGTAGGATTTTATAGGCCAAGGAATAGGAAACAAGTCATTTCGACAGTTTTCTGTCGGTGTTAGCCCACAAATTCTAGCACTAGAGGGGGTTTGGCTCAACTTTTCTGAAAAATCATATGAGTGGATCTGCAACTAGCACGACAAGAGGGCCAGCAGGCGGTGTGGGATGCCTGGTAGGACTTTATGCGCCAAGGAATAGGAAATAGGCAATTGCGGCAGTTTTCTATGGGTGTTAGCCCATAGATTCTATCATTGTAGGGGGGCCGATGCAACTTTCATGAAATATTATACAAGTGGGTCTGCAACGATCCTGACAAGAGGCCCAAATGGCCCGGCAGCAACGGGGGACGCCTGGTAGGATTTTATGGGCCAAGGATTAGGAAATAGGGGATTTCGATAGTTTTCTATGGGTATTAGCCCATGAATTTTGGCACTGCAGGGGGTCCAGTGCAACATTTTGAGAAAATCAAATGAGTGGGTCTGTAACGAGCCTAACAAGATGCCCTGATGGCCCAGCGACGATGGGGGACGCCTGATAGGATTTTATGGGACAAGGAACATGAAACAGGCGATTCAACAGTTTTCTATAGGTGTTAACACATGAATTCTAGCACTACGAGGAGGGGGGTGTCTGGCACATCTTCCTCAAAAAATCATACGCATGGGCTACAACGATCCTGACAAGAGGCCTTGGTGTCCACATGGCGACGGGGGACGCATGGTAGGATGTTATGAGCCAAGGACCAAGAAACAAGCGATTTTGGCAGATTTCTGTGGGTGTTAACCATCAAATTCTTGCACTGCAGGGGGATCCGACGCAACTTTCCCAAAAAATCAAATGAGTGGGTCCGTAAGGAGCCCGACAAGAGGCCTAGGTGGCCCAGCAGTGGTAGGGAATGTCTGGTAACGTTTTATAGGCTAAGGAACAGGAAATAGATGATTTCGACAGTTTTCTATGGGTGTTAGCCCACAGATTCTAGCGCTGTAAGGGGGATCAACACAACCTTCTCCAAAAATCAAATGAGTGGGTCCGCAACTAGCCTTGAGAGAGGCTCTGGTTGGCCTGGCAGCGGCGGGAGACACCTGGTAGGAATTTGTGGGCCAAGGAACTGGAAACAGGTGATTTCAATAGTTTTTTTGTGTGTTAACTGGCACTGCAAGGGGGTCTGGTGCAAATTTCTCAAAAACTCATACACGTGGATCCACAATAAGCCCGACAACGGTGGGGGATGCCTGGTAGGGTTTCATGGCCCAAGGAAAAGGAAGCAGATGATTTCGACAGTTTTCTGTGGGTGTTAGCTCACGAATTCTGGTGATGTATGGGCATCTAGCACAACTTTCTCAAAACATCATACTAGTAGGTCGTCAACGAGCCTGACAATAGGCCCAGGTGGCCCAGCGGCTATGGGGGATGCCTGGTAGAATTTTATGTCTATGGAACAGGAAACAAACAATTTCGATAGTTTTCTTTGGGTGTTAGCCCAGGGCTTTTGGCGCTATCAGGGGGTCCAGTGCAAGTTTCTCGAAAAATGATACGAGTGGGTCTGCAACGAGCCCGGCAAGAGGCCAGGTGGCCCGACGGCGTTGGCAGAGGCCTGATAGGATTTTATGGGCCAAGACACAGGAAATAAGTGATTTTGACAGTTTTCTGTGGGTGTTAGCCTACGGATTCTTATGCTGCAGGGGCTCCGACGTAAAATTCCCTAAAAATCATACGGGTGGGTCTGCAATGAGCCTAGGAAAAGGCTCAAGTGGCCCGGTCTATTGGCAGAAGCCTGGTAGGATTTTATTGGGTAAGGAACATGAAACAGCAATTTCGGCAGTTTTGTATGGGTGTTAGCCCATGAATTCTGGGGCTGCTGGGTCTCCGATGTAAGATTCTCAAAAAATTATATCAGTGGGTCCGCAACAAGCCCGACAAGAGGCTCAAGTGGCCCTGCCGTATTGGTGGAATCCTGGTAGGATTATATTGGCCAAGAAACAGGAAACATGCGACTTTGGCAGTTTTCTATGGGTGTTAGCCCATGGATTTTGGGGTTGCATGGGGCTCCGACGCAAGATTCTGAAAAACTCATACGAATGGCTCTGTAACGAGCCTGGCAAGAGGCCCAAATAGCCTGGCGGTATTGGCGGAGGCCTGGTAGGATTTTATACGCAAATGAATAGGATATAGACGATTTTGGTAGTTTTCTGTGGGTGTTAGCCCATGGATTCTGGGGCTACATGGGGCTCCAGTATAAGATTCCCAAAAATTTATACGAATTGGTCTGCAACGAGCCCTAAAAGAGGCCCAGGTGGCCCAGCGATATTGGCATAGGCCCAGTAGGATTTTGTGGCCAAGGAATAGGGAACAGGCGATTCTGCAATTTTCTGTAGGTGTTATCCCACGGATTCTGTGGTTGCATGGGGTTCCGACACAAGATTCTCGAGAAAATTATATGGGTAGGTCTACAATGAGTCCTACAAGAGGCCCAGATGACCCGACGGTATTGACAGAGGCCTAGTAGGATTTTATTGGCCAAGGAACAGAAACAAGCAATTTCAACAGTTTTCCGTAGGTGTTAGCCTATGAATTCTGGGGCTGCATGGGGCTCCGGCACAAAATTTCTTAGAAATCATATGGGTAGGTACAGAATAAGCACGGAAGGAGGCCTAGATTGCCCGTCAGTGTTGGCGGAGGCCTGGTACAATTTTTTGGACCAATGTTCTATGGGTGTTAGCCCACTTATTCTGGGGCTACATGGTGCTCCGGTGCAAGATTCATGAAAAATCATACAGGTGAATTCGCAACAAGCCCGGTAAAAGGTTCAGATGGCCCGGCAGCATTGGCGGAAGCGTGGTAGGAATTTATGGGCTAACGAACTGGAAAAAGGCAATTTCTGTAGTTTTTTGTGGGTATTAGCCCACGGATTCTGGGGCTGCATGGGGCTCCGGCATAAGATTTTTAAAAAAATCATACGAGTAGGTCCGACATGAGCCCGCAAGAGGCCTAGGTAGTCCAGAGGCATTGGTGGAGGCCTGGTAGGTTTTTATGGGCCAAGGAACATGAAACAGGTGATTTTAACAGATTTTTATGGGTGTTTGCCCACGAATTCTGGGGTTGCATGCGACTCCGACACAAGATTACTGAAAAATCATATGGGTTGGTCCGCAATGAGCCTGATAAGAGGCCCAGGTGGCCCAGTGGACTTGGAGCAGACCTGATAGGATTTTATGGACCAAGGAACAAGAAATTTGCGATTCCGGTAATTATCTATGGCTCTTAGCCCACGGATTCTAGGGCTGCATGGGCTCTGGCACAAGATTCTTGAAAAATCATACGGATGGGTCTGCAAGGAGCCCGGTAAGAGGCCTAGGTGGGCCAGGGGCGTTGGCTAAAGCCGGGTAGGATTTTATGCCCCAAGGTAACAGAAATAGGCGATTTCGGCAGTTTTCTGTGGTGGTTAGCCCCCGAATTCTAGGGATGCATGGGGCTCCCGCACAAGATTCTTGAAAATTCATACAGGTGGGTCCGGAACGAGCTCGACAAAAGGCCCAGGTCACCTGGCAGCATTGGCGGAGTTCTAGTAGAATTTTATGGGCAAAGGAACAGGAAAGAGGCGATTACGAAAGTTTTCTGTGGGTGTTAGCCCAGATTCTAGGGCTGCATGGGGCTCCGACGTATGATTCCCAAAAAATATCATACAGGTGGGTCCGCAACGAGCCCACCAAGAGGCCTAGGTTCCCCGGCGGCATTGCCAGAGGCCTTGGTAGGATTTTATGGTCTAAGGAACAGGAAACAGTCAATTTTGGCAGTTTTCTATGCGTGTTAACCCATAGATTCTGGGGCTGCATGGAGCTGTAGCGTAAGATTCCTGAAATATCACAAGGATAGGTCCGCAACGAGCCTGGTAAGTGGCTCAGGTAGCTCAGCAGCGTTCGCGGAGGCCTGGTAGGATTTTGTGGTCCAAGGAACATAAAAGAGGCAATTTCTATAGTTTTCTGTGGGTGTTAGCCCATGGATTCTGAGGCTGCATGGGGCTCCAATGCAAAGATTCTAAAAATATCATACAAGTGGGTCCACAACGATCCCGGCAGGAGATCCAGGTGGCCTGGCGACGTTAGCGGAGGCCTGGTAGGATTTTATGGGCCAAGGAATAGGAAACAAGCGATTTCGACATTTTGCTTTAGGTGTTAACCCGCAAATTCTAGGGCTGCATTGGGCTCCAACGTAAGATTCTCAAGAAATCATATGGATGGGTCCACAATAAGCCTAGCAAGAGGCCCAGATTACCAGGCGGTGTTGGCAGAGTCCTAGTAGGATTTTATGGGCCATAGAATAGGAAACAGGCGATTTCGATAATTTTCTGTGGGTGTTAGCCCACTGATTGTAGGGCTGCATGGGGCTCCGGTGAAAGATTCATGAAAAATCAAGTCTCTAAGGGTGTTGGCCCATGAATTCTGGTGCAGAATAGGGTTTCGACACAACTTTCATGAAAAATCATACTAATGGGTCCACAACGAGCCCGACAAGAGTGTTAGGTGGCCTGGTGGAGGTGGGGCACGCCTGGTAGGATTCTATGGGCCTAGCAACAGGAAATAGGCAATTTCGACAGTTTTTTGTGGGTGTTAGCCCACTGATTTTGGCGCTGCAAGGGGATCCGACGAAACTTTCTTAACAAAGGTAGTGGCGGGGGACGCCTGAAGATTTATGCTCTAAGGAACGAGAAATAGGCGATTTTAGGAGTTTTCTGTGGGTGCTAACCCACGAATTCTGGCTTGCAAGGAGTGCGGGTCAACTTTCCTGAAGAATCATACGAGTTGGTCCTCAAGGAGCCAAGCAAGATATCCAGGTGGCCCCACAGCGAGGGGCATACCTGGTAGGATTATATGGTCTAAGGAATAGGAAGCAGGCGATTTTAGCTATATTTTGTGGGTGTTAGCCCACAGATTCGGGTATTGAAAGGGCTTTAGCCCATTGTTCTCGAAAAATCATACAAGTGGGTTCGCGACGAGTCGGAAAATACTGGCCAAGGTGGACCGACGGCGATAGGGATGCTTGGTAGGATTTTATGGGCTAAGGAACGAAAACAAACAATTTTAGCAGTTTTTGTGGTTTATAACCCATGGATTCTAGCGTTGCAGGGTGGGGCATTGGAATAAATTTTCCAAAATTTTATACGAGTGGGTTCGTAACAATCCTGGCGAGAGGCCTAGCTGGGCTAGCGATGACAGGGGACACCTAGTAAGATTTTATATGCCAAGGAATAGGAAACATGCAATTTCGACAGTTTTTTATGGATGTTAGCCCACGGATTTAGGTGTTGCAGGGGGGTCTGGCGTTACTTTTTTGAAAAATCTTACAATTGGGTCCACAACGTGCCTAGCAGGAGGCCTGGCGAGGACAGGGGACGCTTGGTAGTATATTATGGGCCAGCAACAGCAAACAGGTGATTTCGGCAGTTTTCTGTGGGTGTTAGTCGATGATTCTAGCATTGTATGGGTCCGACACAACTTTCTCGAAAAATCATATGAGTGGGTCTGCAACGAGCCCGACAAGAGTCCTAGGTGGCCCCATGGCGGGGGAATGCCTAGTAGGATTTTATGTGCTAAGGAAAAGGAAACAGACAATTTCAGTAGTTTTTGTGGGTGTTGGCCCACTGATTTTGCTGCTGTAGGGGGGGTCCAGTGCAACTTTTGCAAAGAATCATACTATTAGGCCCATAACGAGCCCAGCAAGAGGCCTAGGTGGCCTAGCAGTGGCGGGGGATGCCTGGTAGAATTTTATGGGCCTAGGAACAGGAAACAGGCAATTTCGACAATTTTCTGTGGGTGTTAGCCCACTAATTCTGGTGCTGCAGGGATGTCATGACACAAGCTTGGGGCCTAGATATGACTGGCAATTGGGGAACCCAAAGGAACTCAAAACAAGCCTCATAGCATATCATTACACATCCTTAGTTGCAGAAGCAATTAAAATAACAATAAGAGATAAGCATGAACAAGGGGAATTGGGACTAAGGATAAACTTCCATATCATAATCATCAAGAAACAAAAAGGCTCATAACATAGATACATATCATGTCCAACAACACCTCTACTACATAGATAAAAGCGGGGGTCACGCCAAACAACCGGGCTCACCCTCATAGTCAATACATAAATAAAGGAAAGATAGCTTTAGTACATAGCAAGAGATCATAAGCAACGACCCCGAAATGGAGGACTTAACAACAAGCTAGAGAAACAATCGTACTAGCCACATGAAGCAGAAGGATGATCAAGCGGTGCACCGTTTCCTACATGGTGACATCTTGTAAGCATAGAGTATATGTTAGTACTTTTGGATGTACTAAGTATGTGGGATGCTAGACATCATAGTCAAAAAGCATAGAGATAAACAATAGATAGCATAATTACAATATGAAATATATGATTAATGCTTAAGTAAAACATGCTTACATAGAACATAACATATGTGTAAGAAGAGACCATTAAACTATTGGTGGATCGTCTCACCCGACCAACTTTAATGATTGAGGTACAAACCCCGTAAACAAGTTAGTGGATCATCGCATCCTACCACCAGTGGTGGCGGAGTATAAACCCCCAACAAGGTTGATGGATAGCCGCATCCTACCAACCATGGTGCCGAAATACAAACCTCCAATAGGTTATCAAGATACGAACCCCTTGACAAAGTTACCCGATGCGCAACCCCGGAGTAGGGCATGGTCACATTTCAACACTATATAGAGAATACCATATATATACATTCATTTCATCATCACATAGTTATTCAACTCATAAGACATGCATTGGACCTTCAATTCCTCAAGAAACCATAATCGGACATTTTATCAAACACTTAGAGGGTATGTAGTGCTAGTGTAAAACCATATAATTCAAGAATGACCTCATACAAGAAAATTCAATGTAAGACCTTCAATAGATACTTGATAACACCCTTAAGAAATATACATCAAAAACCCTTTGTCAGATCTTATAATAGATCTTAGTTTCATAGCTCAAAAGATAGCAAAATAGTCACAATTTCATAAACTTGAATATAGTGTGCAATGATTTTCATAATAATTAAGACCCATGAGTAAATCATCTTTAAATCATGCAAATTTAAGTAAAAGAAAGCTTGGTTATTATGGGTGAAAGGAACCCATGAAAGAAACCCACATACCTTAGCTTTGGAGATTAACTTGATGAAGATTGGAGATGGAGACTTGAAGCTTGGTTGAATTCCTTAAGATCCGGAGAGGGTTTTGGTACTTGAGTCTTGATAAATATAAGCCTAAGTATTTGAGTGAGTATGGGGGATTGTCTCGAATGATATGAGGGTGAAATGAAGCTAAATATAGGTATTTTTATGTATGGAAACACTTAGGCCCAAGGCCATAAAGCCTTGGACCGAGACAAAAATTATTGGAAGAAAAATACACAGATTTGTGTCTGGTCTGCGACGTGGACCTGCCGCGAAGGCAAGAGTTACACAGGTCCGCGATGGCTGTGCATCTCGGTACCGTTGCGGATCAGTTCTAGAAATCAAAAACTATGAAAAATGAAATTGCTAATCGCTTGCTCTTAAATCGGTGTTAGACCCATTTTCCACTCAAAATGACCCCCTAAACAAGAATATGAAGTCAGATTTTGATATCACGCACGGATTTTGAGATATATAGAAATTACAATTTCGGACACTTCCGAGGCACATTTTCGGACACTTTTTGGGGGTCGTTACAAGGGAGGTCCGGCGCAACTTTCCCAAAAACTCATATGAGTGGGTCCGCAACAAGTCATGCAAGAGGCCCAGCTGTCTCGGTGGTGGCAGGGGACACCTGGTATGAATTTATGCGCCAAGGAACAGGAAACAGGCGATTTCGATAGTTTTTTGTGGGTGTTAGCCCATAAATTCTAGTGTTGTAGGGGATCCGACATAACTTTAGCGAAATATTATATGAGTGGGTCTGTAACGAGCCCGACAAGACCTAGGTAGCCCGGTGGCAGCGGGGGACTCTACGTAGGATTATATGGGCTAAGGAATAGGAAATAGGCGATTTTGGCAGTTTTTTATGGGTGTTAGCCCACAGATTCTGACTTTGTAGGGGGTCCGGCACATCATTCCGAAAACATCATACAAGTGGGTTTGCAACGAGCCGAGAAAGTAGCCAAGATGGACCGACGGCGGCAGGGGATGCCTGGTAGGATTTTGTAGGCCAAGGAATGGGAAACAGGCGATTTTGGCAATTTTTATGTTTGTTAGCCCATGATTCTAGCGCTGCAGGGGATAGAACAAATTTCACAAAAAAAATCATACGAGTAGGTACACAATGAGTGTGGCAAAAGGCCTAGGTGGTCCAGCGCGGCAGGGGACACCTGGTAAGATTTTATGGGCCAAGGAAACAGAAACATGCGATTTTGGTAGTTTTCTGTAGGTGTTAGCCCACAGATTCAGGTGTTAAAGAGGGTCCAGTGCTACTTTTGCGAAAAATTATACGTGTGGATCCACGACGACCCCAGCAAGAGACCTAGGAGGCCCGGCGAGGGCGAGGGACACCTAGCAGTATTTTATGGGCAAGAAACTGGAAATAGGCAATTTTAGCAGCTTTTTGTAGGTGTTAGCCCAAGGATTATGGCATTAATGGGGGGTCTGACGCAACTTTCCTGAAAAATCATATGAATGTGTCCGTAACGAGCCCAGCAAGAGGATTAGGTGGCCCTGTAGAGGCGGAGGATGCCTGATAGGATTTTATGTGCCAAGGAAAAGGAAACAGGCGATTTCAGTAGTTTCTGTGGGTGTTGGTCCACGGATTCTGGTGCTGCAGGGGGTGCTGCACGACTTTCACAAAAAATCATACTAGTGGGTCCGCAACGCGCCCGGCAAGAGGCCCAGGTGGCCTGGCGGCGGCGGAGGACGCCTGGTAGGATTTTATGGGCTTAGGAACAGGAAACAAACAATTTCAACAGTTTTTTATGGGTGTTAGCCCACTGATTCTGGCACTGCAGATGGTCCAACGCATCTTTCAGAAAAAATCATATGAGTAGGTTCACAACGAGCTTGACAAGAGGCCCAGGTGACCCGGCAGTGGCGGAGGACCCCTAGTAGGATTTTATGGGCCAAGGAACAGGAAATAGGCGATTTCGCTAGTTTTTTATGGGTGTTGGCCCACGAATTCATGTGCTGCAGGGGGTTCACCATAACGTTCCCAAAAAATCATACGAGTGGGTCCGCAATAAGCTTGGCAAGAGGCTCAGGTGGCCTGGTGGCGGTGGGGCATGCTTAGTAGGATTTTATGGGTCAAAAATAGGAAACAAGCGATTTAGATTGTTTTCTGTGGGTGTCAGCCCACAAATTCTGGTGTTGAAGGGGGTCCGACATAACTTTCACAAAAAATCAAATGAGTAGGTTCACAATGAACCCGGAAAAGGCCCAGGTGCCCCGGCGATGACGGGGTACGCTTTTTAGGATTTTATGGGCCAAGGAACAAGAAACAAGCGATTTTGGTAGTTTTCTAATGGTGTTAGCCAATGAATTTTGGTTGCTAGGGGTCCAGTGCAAGTTTCCAAATAAATCATACAAGTATGTCCGCAACGTGCCTGGCAAATCGCCAAGGTAGCCCGACGGTGGCGGGGAACGCTTGGTAAGATTTTATATGCCAAGAAATAGAAAACATGCGATTCAACAGTTTTCTATAGGTATTAGCCCAGGGATTCTGGCGCTACAGGGGGTTCTGACATAACTTGCTTTAAAAATCATACAAATGGGTCCACAACGAGAGCTGGCAAGAGGCTCAGTTGGCCCGACGGTGATGGGGGATGCCTGGTAGGATTTTATGCCCCAACGAACAAGAAACAAGCGATTTCGGTAGTTTTCTATGTATGTTAGCCTATGGATTCTAGCGCTGTCGGGGAGTCTGGCATTGCAGAGGAGTCCAGCATAACTTTCCCAAAAAATCATACGAGTGGGTTCGCAACGAGCCGGACAAGAGGTCTAGGTGGACCGACGGTGGCGGGGATGCCTGGTAGGATTTTGTAGGCCAAGGAACAGGAAACATGTGATTTCGGCATTTTTCTATAAGTGTTAGCCCACAGATTCTACCGCTACAGGGGGTCCAGCGCAACTTTCTCGAAAAATCATACAATTGGGTTCGTAATGAAGGGGGGAAGGGGCCAGGTGGCTCGACGGCTACGAGGAATGCCTGTAGGGTTTTGTGGTTTAAGGAACAGGAAATAAGCGATTTCAGCAGTTTTCTATGGCACGCCCACAGATTTTGACGCTGCAGGGGGCCCCATGCAACTTTCATGAAAAATCATACTAATGGGTCCATAACGAACCCGGCAAGAGGCCCAGCTGGCCCGGCGGAGCCACGGGATGCCTGGTAGGATTTTATGGGCCAAGGAATAAGAAACAGGCAATTTTCGATAGTTTTCTATGGGTGTTTGCCCACGGATTCTGGTGCTGCAAGGGGGCCTGATACAACTCTCCCAAAAAATCATACGAGTGGATCCGCAACGAGCCCAGCAAGAGGCTCAAGTGGCCAGGCTTCGATAGTTTTCTATGGGTGTTTGCCCACGGATTCTGGTGCTGCAAGGGGGTCTGATACAACTCTCCCAAAAAATCATACGAGTGGATCCGCAACGAGCCCAGCAAGAGGCTCAAGTGGCCAGGCGGACATTATATAACTATTTATACAATATTGATACATGTTTGTATACAGAAATGATACATGAAAAAAATAAATAAAAGAATTATTTGATATTTTTTCTTTATATTTATATATATAAAGTCATAACAAAATAAAAATAAAATAAGTTTTTTCAAAAAAAAGCTATACAAAAAATACATTAAAAAAATATTATTTTTTTTGAAAAAAGAATTTTTTTTCCTTCTTTTTTAATATAAAAAGCCATAGAAAAATAAAAATAAAATAAGTTTTAAAAAAAAACGTTGCTAGAAAAAAGGGGCAATGTTTTTGGGAAAAATACACAAAATAGATCAAATTTGAAATTATTTATCATTAATAGACTCAATCCAAACTATTTATCATTAATAGACCCATGACTTAAACTATTTATCTTTTTTACCCACTTACCCTTTTTTATTTTGAGTCTGACATCATATTGATGCCAGCATAAATACTATGAAATATACGCTGAAGGTATATATATATCATACTGGTATCATATATGATGAGTTCAATCCTCCGTGATAATCTTACGGTATATTGATACTCAATTGGTATCATATAGGATTATGTGTTTTTTTGAAGAAATAAATAGGAAACAAATAAAAAAATTATTAAACTCTAAATTAGTAGAAAATATATTTGTTATGATACTCCATCGGTATATTTATACCATATTGGTCTTGTATAAGACTAGAAAATTAATAAAGTTATAAAATTATTTATTAACTTCTAAATTAATAGAAAACATATTCTTGTGATACTCTGTCGGTATATTAATATCCTATCAGTATCATATAATTTTAGCTCTTTTCTTAATGATTAAAATAATTACGAGAAAATTATTAAAGTTATAAACTTATTTATTAAATTCTAATTAGTTGAAAATATATTCTTTGTGATACTCTATCGATATATTGATATCATATAAAATTGAGATTAATCATCTGTGATACCTTATTGGCATATCATACAAGATGAGTTATGATGTCAGCATGCGAATTTTAATAGTAAGAGATGAATTTTTATAATATAAAAGTATAAAATGTAAATGATATATTGATGTAAATAGTTTACGTGAAAAGAACATAAAATTATTATCCATTTTTTTCGGATTTAGTGCTTTTAAGTAAAAAATATCTAATGAACTTGGGCTGATTTTATTGTACATTATGTATATTTGCCCGTAAATGAATTGGTCAACTCTTAATCGGGTCGGATAGGGTCAGCTTTGTGGATTTCCGAGTTCATTACCTGAGGCCAAATCCCAGCCAGAAGGATGGCCGGCCAACCGGAGAAGAAGCCAGAATCTGTTTATGACTTTACTCTTAAGGTAAGCAATGTCTCTTCTTCATTTTTTTTAACCTTTGAAAATATCAACTTTGGCTCCTGGTCATAAATTTTGAAGTTGAAACTCCAAAATTTGAGTTTTGAAGTTGTCATTTTCGGGATTGAAATTGTGTCTGGGTGTGTATTTTACTTGGAAAACATTTAAAGTTTTGCGAGCGAAAGTCCCAAAAACTCGAAGCAGGCCTGAGCCAGTTTTTGGGCACTTGAAAATATATGACATCAATTTTTTAGGCCAAACAGATATTTGAAGACAATTTTTCAAAAATCTATGGCATAATGCTAGCTAAATTGAAGTTGTTTAAGAAATTAACAGTGAGGTTATTAGGTACTCAGTTGATCTCCAATAGTTTTTTTAGTGTTATCACTCATGTACTGGATAGCTCTGACATAAGAAGTAATCACCTAGTGTTTTTGTTTTTGCCGAGTTTTAAACGTTGGTCTTTTATGGATTTACTGACTCTATTGATCACTAGGACACACCCTTAGGTCTGAGTAGAATCATGCTTCTTGGTGGAGTTTAGGACTGTGATGGGATAATGGAACATTGAATTTGGAAGAACTGAACTCAAGCCCCTTTTGAGGTGAAAATTTCGTGTTTGGTAGTTAAACATTATGGTTGAAACCAGGAGATCTTGCAATCCTAAATAACTTCTCTTTTGAGCTGATGGTCTATTCGAAATGGTTTTTCTACCCCATGAAGGTAGGGATAAGGTCTGGTTATATTTACCCTCTCTAGACCTTACTTTTGGGATTACACTGGGTATGTTGTTGTTGGTTGAAACCAATAGACATTCCTTTACAAGGTTCAATCTTTATCAAAATATGATTGACTATCTTAACCGTCCGTCCATGTAACTTAAGCAGGTTCATGTTTTTCTTTGTCTAGTTCTGTGTGTTGTAACTAGGACTGTATAACTATTAAACTAAAAGCACTCCAACCCAATCAATGGATGTTTTACGTGCTAACCGGGATAAGAGATTCAAGATCTGAGAAATTTAAGTTCTTTCTTAAGGCATAATAGCTTTGCATTGTCCTTTTTATGCACGTAATCCTCTCCCATATGAAAAATTTACTCTCTAATCACTTTCACTGTTACCCAAAGTTGTCCCATTTATAACTTCCATTTCCATCTTAAAGGATCTGAAATAGTTACTGATATTCAACTACTCAAAAGTATGAAAAAAGGTAGAGCATACATAAAAATACAAGCTTCTAGCCTAATATTAACATTTGCTGCAACCAGACACTCAAAGATCTAGAAACTATCCAATAATCCAAAAATTGTTCAATCACAAACAAAAAAAAGAGCTAAAATTTCGAAAATGTACAGTAATAAAAGGCGGATAGATATGGACATTGGTGACATTAACAGAGCAAGAATGGTTAGAGCATCCTGACCAAAGAGAGAGAGCTTTATACAATGGAAGTTTCTTTCTTAGAGAGATAGGGAACTGTTATATTTGGGTGAAAAAGATAAAGGAACTGGGGTAGATGATAACTGTGTACTGCAAGGATCTTGCTAGGATCAACGACTCATTTAACAGCTCTGGTGGAGAAAATCCTGGGCCAGTACATGGCCGGTCTTTGGTGGTTGTTGACATGCATTTTGTATGCATCTTATATGCAGTTTGCTTCAATTTGATTTATTTATTTATGGAGCTTTCACCCATGTCTTAGGGCTCTAGCTCTTTCCCATGCTTAAATAGCTCCTCTGTGCACCTTGGCCATATAAACACTGAGATAACTCATACTCCCTCCGTTTTAATTTGTCTGTGCGGTTTTGACTTGGTAAGGAGTTTTAAAAGCTAAAGAAGACTTTTTGAAATGGACTAAAAAGGATAGGAAGACAACAAATTGAAACCGAGGGAGTAATAAAAAGTTTGAAATAACTTGGGTTATTTTTCCCTTTTCTCAGTATACTCTGTCCTTTGCTCGCAGGATGCAATGGGAAATGATGTGGACCTTAGTATCTACAAAGGAAAAGTACTACTTATTGTGAATGTTGCTTCCAAATGGTAGAATCATTTAATTTCCACCGTCATATTTGTAGTTGTACACATGAATCTGTTATATGATATCTCTGATACTATTTGAAGTCCAGGCAGAGGAACAAGAAAATAATCATGACTTTCAAAACTTGTTCTCTTCTGCTTTTATACGTTTTACACGCTCTGTGGTTCAAGTTATATTTTTCCTAATTGAACTTCTTAACTGTCATCTGTTTGGTTGTCTACAGCGGGATGACTAACTCAAACTACACGGAACTCAACCAATTATATGAGAAGTACAAAGATCAAGGTATGTATCTTTAGTTTTGTGACTGTTCCTGGTTTGATTCCTCCAGAAAAGAGAAGAAGAAAGGGTTAGTGTTTGCAAAGAATAGACCATTTGATATCTTTCGTTAAAGCTTAACTCGTGGACTATTTGAGTGATATGGTATGAGTATCACTAATATTGCCTTGAAATATCTCTTAGTAATCGTTTCTATTTGCATTTTGAAAGTTCTTTCTTATTCAAACACAGGCCTGGAAATATTGGCATTTCCTTGCAATCAATTTGGTGAGGAAGAGCCAGGGACCAGCAATCAGATTTTAGACTTTGTTTGTACTCGTTTCAAGTCAGATTTTCCTATCTTTGACAAGGTAATGAAAGAACAATAGTCCTAACAGATGTCATTGTATTCATGGTTGCGGAATCATGACGTTCTATTTCACTGGTGTCTCATTTTACTAACAACTAAGTATCTCTCTTGAATTAGATTGAAGTGAACGGTGAAAATGCATCTCCTCTTTATAAATTCTTGAAATCAGGCAAGTGGGGAATATTCAGTGACGATATTCAGTGGAATTTTGCTAAGTTCCTGGTTGATAAGAACGGGCAGGTTGTTGATCGCTATTATCCTACCACATCACCTCTGACCATTGAGGTACTTACCTCCTTGAAAATTGAAATACTTGACGTAAATTTCATACAAGTTTATGTGTGACGTAAATTGATGATCTTTTTGTAGAGAGATATGAAAATGCTTCTGGGAATCGTATAGTTGCCAAAGGTTGAGTCTTCAACAATGTGAATCGATTTTGCACTTGTTAATTGGGGGCTTGGTTTTATTCACTGTTCACTTGTTTTCATTATCTGAGTGAGATATTTCATGTAAGAACGGCCGTTATCAGTTGATGATCACCATATGAAATATTGTACAACGGAAATTTTTCCTTCTGTAAGAGAAGTTTTAAGCTATTGCCTTATTAAGTTGAGATGTCTAGATATGCATTCTCAAAGTTGACGTATTTACTTACCATTTAAAATCAAGTTAAGTGGATATTTATTTATGTGTTATACGTATCATGTGTTATATGCATTCACTTAATTCGTCACTGCATCGATAAATTGTTGATTATAGAATTTTAATCTGTGCAAGCCAATAAATCAATTTTGTATTTTGCTTATCAATTATGGTTCTAGTTTGAACTCCCCTACTCTTTGTTACTATTGACATCAGATTTTTTCGTAAAAGACATTTTTTGAATTCAACAGCTATCTCAATGAAAATTTAAGATCCATTAAAATTTTTGTAAGCAACAATTTTCTATTAAAATGATGCAAAAGAAAAAAAGGGAAGATGACCAAAATTTTAATTAATTTCGGGCTACTCAATTAGCTCAAGTGTCCATCTTTGACCATTTAGTACTCCATAGCCATGCTGAGTTTTTTTTCAAAAGTATTTGAATATAATTTGAAATCACATTGATTTGAAATGGAAGTTTTACTTAAAATGTAATTTAAATTTCTTAAATTATATTTTTTTGTTATAAACATAAAAATCACATAAAATTACTAATAATGATGTATTTTCAATACAACCTTCAATGATTTTGGATTGGAATTGTTGGTTACGATATTATGTGTTTAATTAAAGGGATAATATCCAAAAATGACCTCAAACTTGGCATCATTTTTTAAGTTGGAACTCAAACTTTCATAGTGCACAAATATGACCCTCAACTTGGCAATTCCTGAACAAGTAG